>OX411759.1:24003056-24286553 GCA_948252205.1 Orthosia incerta | reverse complement strand
TAAGCATCCAAAGAAGCTAAAGAAAGTAAAATCAAACTAACTTATTCAGTTTTCGTTTTTCTTAGCAAATATGCGACCATTACGCACCCATACAAACTTGTAGTTCTTCTCCTTGGCCGCCATCCTAGTAGCATGGTGTAAAGATCTATTATGTGGTGACAAGTGTTCAACTACATATACCGATTTTTTAGCTCCTTCCATTCCCAGGTGGGCAGTGTTAAGTGTTTTGTATCCATCTGATTAGCCTTGTTAAACTTAATCACCGCAGCTAGAATTTCGTCACGCACCACCGGAGAAGAAAGTTTGACGATTATTGATCTTGGACGTGTACTCTCCGAATTTTGTTTGGCGATCCTAGTCGACATAACGATGTCTTTTTCTTTGAGGGGACATGACACGACCTTGCATAACTGCATCATTGTTACATTCAAACTTTTACTCAGGCACAGATAGGACTTCAACGTCACAAGATGGCGCGTGCTGTTCCATTTGAGTTATTCTTGTAGTCAGATCTTTCATTTTCGGTTTCATGCTGTTATTTTCTTTTTGTAATTGATCTACCTGCTTTGATTTTTTCTCCAAAATGGCCTGCATGTCATCGTACTGCTTACTTGTAAATTCCAGGGAATCCTTCACCGTGTTTAGTTCTGCACGGATATCCTTTAGTTCAGCTCTCACGCTCTCCTGCAAATTTTTTCGAATATTGCTTGCTAGAAGGCTACGTAGTTCGGTGCGTATGATTTCTTGAATTAAATCTAGTGTAATTTAATTGCCTGGTTTGTAGATTTGTCGCTGGATTTCTCGGGCGATGGTTCAGTAGAGCTGTTGTTACTATTTTTTCTAGGACGTTTATTGTAACGCGTTGTTACGTTAGATTTTAAGTCCAAGTCACTCGACCTGCTCACTTGAGGTGACGTACGTTGTGTGTTAATCATCTCGAACAATTTTAAGAAACTCACAAAAAGAATACCACTCTGTGAGGTCCGAACTCGGACCACTGTGCGCGCCAGTCGTAGCCGAACCCAACGCGCTATTTGGTACTATTAGATCTTGACGAAACAAGCGGCTATATCCGTACGTCAACGACAAGGATCAACAGTCTGCCAGATGAAGTTGTTTCCAACTACCTTCGCCATATATATTGAACCAATATTATCTTATTTATTTTTAGGTATTGCCTTGCTTCAATGAATCACTTATAGGATCCGAAATGTTTAAATTACAAATTAAATTCACTGCAAAATGGTGATGCAAATTGATGTAACTGGCACTTTCACGCTGAAATTGTTGCAGTTTTTGTCACAGTTTAAGATTTTCACTGACTATTATTTTACTCAGTCACTTCACTTTTTCAACGTAAGATAACACTTGTACTCATGTTGCGTGGTAATCTAACTGATAATAGTTTTCACTTTAAGCATTTTACTATTTTTATACTAAAATTTTTCGCGGAGCCAATGTTTACTCGGTAAGCGTAGGGTGATTATTAATTTATGGGCAGATTACGCCTAAGCTTTGTACATCTATTATGCATTGGTCCTACAGAATGTACCTTTTAAGACGATGAAAAGCCGTTGTAGTCTATTAGGACCGCATAGCCAAACCTTTGAAAGGCATGCCTTTTTTTTGGGTTTGTAATCATCCAATGACTTTGCCCGCTCTAGGTGATGCGGGAAGGCATGTCAGACTTTTACTGACTAAAACCCACCCGTGTTCCTTCAGTTGCTTGAGCCAGGGCCGCTGTAACTCTTTTTCAATCTCCTAGGATATGAAAACTTAACTTTAGAAATGTTCACGAAAATATGGCGATCATGAAAGTTAGGAGAGTTTTGGGCATTGGTGATAACTGAAGACAGACTAATACTACATTCTGCAATTAAAGTTTACCTCAACATTAGAAGTAACAACAGCCCGATAACAACCAACGACCAGTTGCCGAGCAGATGGAACACCCGTCTGGTCGGATGATCGTTCCTTCCCAATGGAGGAAGAGAAATTGCTCATCTTGATTCTCATACCTTGGACCTATAAAAAATGCTTACCGAGAAAAAACAAATTGCTTAAAACTACCGTGTTATACATGTTACAACACTACGTTCAATGGCAATTCAGAAATCTGTACGTATAATTTAATTGGTACTTATTTATTTACAACGTTTACGATATATAATCAAACAATATGATTTATACACTCTGGGTGATATAAACAAAATTGTAACTACTCCGAATAAAATACATTTTAAACAGGAAAAAGAGAAAACGACACTACGTTTTTATCATTATTCTTTAATTATTTCATTTTTGGTTCGAACCCACACAACACAAGTCAGATTGTGCATGGAAGTTTAAAACTACACAAAGTTACTATCTTGCTATCTCTATAACAATTCTAAACTATTTTAGGTAATTTATTTAAAAAATCTAAATCTGCAATAACAAAAGCTTCTTCAGTGTATTAGATCAATTTACAAATGCCAACTGTTTTTCACGTTTTGAAATAATTTCAATCGTAAAAACCAAACAGGATATGACGCAGCCAAATATCCACGCGTAGAATATTCCGGCGAACTGCCTCAAAGTTATCAAGCACCCGGCTTGACAACTGTAACTACTGGTCATCATATTTGTGTTAGCATTCGTTGCCTTAGCCACCCACGAAATACCTATACTTTCAGTAAACAATCTTCGTGTTATACCAGCTTCAAATAATCGCTGCATCACACTCTGGAATTTAGTCACAAAAGAACTGTTTTTCCTTAATATCATTTCATTAAACACAGTCAACATATTCTCTGTTGCTCTCAAAACTCTAGCTTCAGCATTCTCAGCAGTAACAGCTTGAAAAATATAAAAGTTACCTTGCAATATAACAGTCAATCCATTGTATTTCAATGTTTTCTCCGCGCAGTTCTCAAAAGAATCACAATCCTCAGACTTCTCTGCGAACTTGGAATACTTCTCATCAGCTATGAAATATTTTGTCGAATGCTTCAAGTATGGAATTCTGCCAGATTCCATGATGTCACTATTTGTTTTTAGCAAATGTGGTGGCGCCCGAATAGTGAGGAATGAATAAAATTGCATGCTTACATATGCAGAAGAATATATGCACATGATTAAATACATTAAGTTCAAAAACTTCTGTTTATTAGATCGTGCGTTCTGCAAAGAAGTAGCACCAACAATTGCGCCCCAGCCATACAATAATGTTGTTATAAATGACACTGATTCCCCATCAAACACAGAAACGAAACACCATGTAATTGAATAGGTTATATAAAATATAAAAAAGAAGTACACGTCGTTCAGTTTACTTACTAAATTTTCCCAAGATCTATCTGCTCTTTCGGCGTGATAGACCCAAAAAACACTTTGACGAACATATATGCCCGAGTATTCGACTACATCACCGTATATCCTATAAAGGCCACCGGCACAAACGTCCAGGCTTCCGTTCAGTACATAATCTATAAAGGCCTTGTGATCATAAGGATTTTCTTGTTGTCTGTAAATGTAGTGTATTTCTAAAGTGGCATTAAAATATTCAGAAATGATTTTCATTATTTCAAAATCAGATCCTTTGATATCTCGAAGATCGACATGATCATATTCTTTAAGTGATGCTTCGTTCGTCATCGTGGAAAAAGGAAACAGTGTTGCCATGCCAACTCTAAATCGACATTTATTTAGATTCCCTGGATTCTTTATTGGGAAAATTTCATCATTTTGTATGGTGCCATTAACACAAGTATTTATTTGCATCGGCTTGTCAACAACCTCTTCACATGTATTTCCATCTATTTTCGGGAATATAGTGTAAATCTTATTTTCGCCGGTTTGGAAGTTTTGAATGATAAATGTAACAGCATATTTACTTACACGTTCTCCAATTTGTTCAAGTTTTTCGACACAGCCATCGATTGCAGGATTCGATATTATTATAAGAAATCTCATATTCTTATCAATTCTTGTAAAATCAAAATTGGTAACGTCTCCACACGTATTGAAAAACGCAACTGTCAAAGAGTTAATGTGCAAATCATGATTCTTCTCATTAAGAACATCTGTTACAAGCAGTTGAGGTATGTTATGTTCTGTCAATTTCTCAATCAATTCAATGATCAATGCATTGTCTCTAATTGCTTCACCTTTTGTCTCTAATATGGCCACAGTTGGATTAAAGTATAATACTTGGTAACTGATCGCTATTATACAATTAGTAATGGAATTGAATTTTATTGTTTCTAGTTTGTATTTCTCTGGTAAAATACGATTTATATCTTCGGATCCATGTACACCAACTATAGTAATTAAAATACAGTAGAAAAAGTCATACCACATATTTCTGATATGAAGAGTTTTGGTTCTTAGTAGTACAGCTCTCTCTTTTGATGGGCTGGCTTTTTTCCTTTTTTTTGGCTTGATCTTCACTTATTTATTTTTCATTTACATTCGTAGATTCACACATATATGAATGTGGATGGCAGCTTTGACTGTAAAAGTTATTTATTTAAACGGTCCTATAAATAGGGTGGTCACCGCTAAGACATTAGTGATGTATACTATTATATCTACATTAGAAGTTGTAACGCAAGTTTCGTAAAGTTATCATCGTTTACCATCAGGTGAGATAGTGGTCAAACTCGAGCTATCAATAATAATAAAATAAAAGTTTTATAATCTCTATGTTTGTGAAACAAAACAACTTAAGATAAATTGAATCTTTATCTTACTGACTAATACTCGTAGGTATCTGTAAGGCCCGATTTCAGTCTGAAACATTAAAAGTACGTTTCAAAATTAGAAAACCCATAAATTATTTTAGTTTAAATAATTAACTTTTCAACTTATTTTTTTTTACTTCGAACAGACCCAAACGTTTCCGTAGTATAGAATTCATAACGTATGAAACTCTGAAAGGCTTTTATCTGAACACGTTTAAACTTTTAGAATTTCGAATATAATTGTGTTCTGACTTAACATATTGATTCTACATTTAGATAACTGCCAAACGTTTTCTGTAAACTTGTTTCTAGAACCTTCTTCTATATAATTATATACTATATTTTGTATTTAAATGCGGCGTATCTCGTGGGTCTAGTGGTCACAAGCACTACTGCTGATCATGAAGTCTTGGGTTCGATTCTCAGGTCGGGTGAAATGTTATTGGGTTTTTTCATTACCTGTTTGGAGTCACGAGTTGTGCCCGGTTGAAAGCAATGTCAGTGCCTTCTATTAGGTGGGACCTAAAATTATCAGTGCGATTGCGGAGCTATGTTCCAAACTATGCCTCACTTCCTGTCGTGTTCTCTGTAAAACAACACCAGTGATACCAACAAAGCGCTTTCAGCGCCAGATCTAGCATTTTTTTTGGTTCAACTGCGCGTTCTAGCACCTAATTAAATCATATTATGATATGTACATCTACCATCATTTATTACTAGCTGTTGCCCGCGGCTTCGCTTCCGTGGACCACCCCACAGGACCCGTTTTCGGGATTAAATAGCCTATGTCACTCAGGAATAATGTAGCTTTCTATTGGTGAATGAATTTTTTAAATCGGTCCAGTAGTTTCGGAGCCTACAAACAAACAAACAAACAAAAAAATATTTCCTCTTTATAATATTAGTATAGACATGCCAGAGCCAATAGCCAAGTCAGAAGTCTGTGGGGCTCCCACAGGCGGCTTAATCAACTCTGACACCAGAGGGGGCCACACCCTCACACAAAAAGTAGAAGATTAAATACAGATCACATAATCCAATTAACTCTCTCAAAAAAGGACTGATCATTTCACTATAGCATTACCAAAGACCAGATAGGAAAAAAAATGATTAACTTTATCAAACAAAAAATGTAAGCCGATCGGAATTCATCTGGGATCTAAATGAAGATGAAGATTTCAGTTCATTCCTTTCAAAGTGATCTTAAAAGGTTAATTACAAAGTTACGGCTTCTATTCGACCGTTGAATATTGAATCCGGATACTAAGAGGAATCGAATGAGTAATACTATCACAAAATAGTCTACTCTGTGCACCCAATATTTACCTGTCTCTGTTCAATATGTGTCAAAACCATATTTTGAAGTCCATTTGAAGGAACTTCTCTGAAATCAGTTGCTATGAAAACAGAAGGAAAGACGCTTATAAATGCCGAATTATATGTTAACTTATTAAGTTACCTATTACTGTCAATTTGATTATGTGAGATCGAGTCGAATTTTAGGACATGACTTAGAACAAGCAGGTTAGAGACGAAGATGATGCTGTAAGCCTGTGAAGATTTTATATATTATTATATATTTTTTTTTTTTTTTTTTTTTACGAGGCCCGATCAGAATTCTAAAAATGACACCATCAGGATGCACTATCACTTTGTGTCTCTCATACTTTACTGACTGTATTCACTTCACAGTTGGATAAGGAACACTCAGTCCATTCCTCAATGTATGTGATTAAATCTTATTCTCCAAAACTTTTTTGTCTTTGAACAATAAAATTGTTTTAATTTCAGAGAGAGAGATGAAACGGAACGTCTTTGTGATAATGATGATGGAATTGTTTGTCATTGGTTTTTTGTGTTTGTGACAAGATATTTTTTTCCTAGAAAGGAGACCCAGCGGTTTTTTAATGCTTAGTTATCATGCGAGCACTTCGCCCGCGACTAAAAAGAGGCAGTGAAAAGAGTAACCGTGGAGTTTCTTGCCTTCTCCATAGGAAATGACTAACCCGAACCGTGCAACTTTTGTCGACGTTTTATAAGTGCCCATGTCGGTAAAATAAAAATAAATGATTTTGATTGATTTTGACTTCGTTAGCGTGATCCGTATTTTATCCGACAGATGACTTTTTAGTTCACCCCTTTATAGGTTTACTTTTCAAAAATCCCTTCTTAATGTTATCCTACATCATAAAAAAACCCTGTACAGTAAAAATCTTTGACACTCCCTAAATCGTCTTTTAGGAGTACTTTTGAAAAACTTATGATGAAAACCTTTACTATTTACTAAGGTTAGTATTTATGCCAAGTTTCAAATAAGTCTATCAAATTGCCACATTTTCACCTCCTTAGGGGTAGAAATTCCAAAAACCAATAAATACATGAATTCTTTTTATCAACCAAATCTTGATTTTACGTGTCACAATCACGTGTGAAAGCGTAGACATTTCACACAAACTTATCAAACAAGAGCGTCAAGCGTAGCAATTTACAAACTGTAGAAATTTCATACAAACTTTCAACCCTTATTACCTTTTTACCTCCTTAGGGGAGGAATTTCCAAAAAATCGTTCTTAGCCTGCACTTAAGTCACATGAGGAACCTCACTGCCAAATTTCATCTTTATACGTCAAGCGGTTTTCGATATTTCGTGATGTTTAACCAACTTCAAAAAGGAAGAGGTTCTTAATTAGATTGGTATTTTTTATGTATGTACACAGATTACGCTGAGATTTAGGAAATCCAATTTACGTGAATTTAGTTTCTTTAGTTTGATCGGAATAGTTGCCATTTGGTCCCATAAAAATTTAACATAGTTTGGTCCAGTAGTTTTCATTTTATGTTTTTTTTTCTTTTTTTGAACATTTTTGTTTACATGGACTATGTAATTTTAGTTTGTGTACGGTTTTTTTAGGAGTTTTCATTTGGGTAATCTATTCTGGCATCATTGTGGGCATTATGGGTACCTTACTATAGAACTTGTCCATTATGTACCACTAAAAAAAGGAAAGATAAAAAAAAAATAACAAAAAAAAAAAACTGACTCCTAAACCTTACTAAAAAAAAAATTTTGGTCAAAACAAATTTTTAGTCAGAGTCTAAAAAAACGAAAGCAATAGGTACCAAAGACACCGATTTCGGAGAATAAGTTATTTTTCGATTTGTAGTGTTTTAATGCTTTACGTGCATGACGAAACTCTTATTGGAGGAAAAATTGCCGGACCCGACAACCCAGGACAGATTGTCCTGGCGCCAGAAAATTTGGAGAGCCGACCCCACCTAAAGTGGGATAGTGCTAGGAAGAAGAAGCGTGTTTTAATGCTTTAGAAGTCGGTTTTATTTATTTGTTCAAAAGTTTTTTATTTATACAATATTTTTTTTTTTTTTTTTGTGGAAATACATGGGTTTTAACTAAACCTACATCAGGCACCAGCTCTCACAATGTGAATTTATACATTTACAAACTGATTAGTGCTAAAACCATTGTGAGAGAAAATAAATGAACTTATTATTATTACTTATTATTATATATAGATTGACGTAATTTGAAATGTCATGTGGCACGTTTGTTACACAAAAAAAAAAAAAAATATATATAAGCCGTAACTGGATAAATATGTATCTAGATTAGATATACACACATTCGGGTCATTGATAAACTCTCCGCCGACATATCTGAACTGAAGGTACAAAATTCCAACATGCAAAAATCTTTGGAAGACACAGATAAGTCAATGAAATTTATAAACAAGCAGTACGAGGACATTAAAGCGGGTGTCGAAAAATTAGACAGCGAACACTTGACCCAGCGTAAATGTATTGAAAACCTGGAAAGGAAGTTACTAGACATAAATTTGAAGTCCAGATCTTCCAGTATAGAAATAAGAAATATCCCAATGGTTGAAAATGAAACGAGTATTGACCTTTGCAATGTCGTATGCAAGATTGGCCAGGCTATTGGGTCGGTGAAAACAGCATCGGATCTTCGTGATATTTACCGTATACCCGGTAAACCTGACTCCATTCGCCCAATCGTTGCAGAGTTCCAAACCGTGCAGTTAAAACAAGAAACTATAGCCGCAGTACGAGCATTCAACAAAAACAGCATGACTACAGAAAATAAGCTCAACACTGAAATTATTGGTATTTCTGGGAAACGGCAGCCAGTTTATGTTGGTGATCACCTACCGGCAAGCTCAAAGAAACTATTCCGCCTGTCAAAGGAATTTGCTAAACAAAACGGTTTCCAATTTTGCTGGTCCTCAAATGGTAACATATTCCTACGCAAGGTACAGGGCGATAAACAACTCCTAATCTCGTCAGAACAATCCCTATTATTTTTTTTTCGGCGGTAGGTGTAGATAAAGTTAAGACGTGTTTTCTTCAAACAGTTATTGTAAATTGTAATTTAAAATATAATTAAGTATTTTCTTTAAGTTTTTGGGACTGATATAGTTATATAAACTACCTATACAGTTGAATTTACGTTGGTGAAACAGTCTATGTACTAAAACTCTAAAACTTCACCACCTGCCAGCTATTTCTAATACAACCTGTCAAAGCAAATTGAAAACCACTACACTTCAATATGTCTCAGCTGGATGATATTCAGTCGGCCCAGAAGAACCTGGAGGAGTGTTTCCTAAGGAAGATGAACGAGCTTGAGGCGCAGATCCAGTGCGTAGGACCTGCAAAGGATACCGTAGCAAAGGTCCGAGAGGAGCTACGTACGTTCAGGGAATTGATGTTCGCTATGCTTGGACTTCTACGGAAACAAATCACGGAGTGCTCCCGAGCGGTGGATGGATTGGAGACACGTTCGCGTCGGAAAGCGCTTATCTTCAACGGTTTTGCTGAGGGTGATAACGAGGATTGCCGGGCTTTAGTGCTGGGTGTCATCAACAACAAGCTGGCCTTGCCTGACATCACTGCATCGTCCATCAGGGTGTGCCATAGGCTTGGGGCATCCAGCCGGGGGCCCACACGCAGTCGGCCTATACTGTTAAGGTTTGCTAGTGTTGATCATAGATCCGCCGTGTGGAAGGCTAAGTCAGCTCTGAGGGGCTCCGCGATCACGGTTAAGGAGTTCCTGACCCGAGGGAGGCAGGCCGTGTTCAGCAAAGCGCGCTTGCATTTTGGTATGCCGGCGTGCTGGACACAAGACGGGGTTATAGTCGTTAGAACCCCTGATGGAACACGGCACAAGATTACTGTGGTAGAGGAGCTCAATACCTTGTTGACGCGGTACCCTAAGAGGGCTGGGGAATCGTCTGGGTCATCGGGAGGCAACAGTGAGGTGCGTAGGAACTGAATATTGGTACATTTTCTTCATACGTTATTACTCAGCGTGTCAGCTTCTGTTATTCTGTGCTTGTTCGTCAAAGTTCGCGGTATTTATTTTGTAACTTTTGTAGTGCTTACCTATTCATATAATTGCTTGTAAATAATTACTTCTTAGTCGCTTATATTTACTTATTTGTGCTAGTAAATAATGTTTATGTTGTTTGTGTTAATGTCAATAAGCATGAATTTAGTCTATACTTGTGTACCTACCTCCTTTTCGTATTTTTTTTTTTTTTTGTTACTTGTACCCTGCATTGTAAATGTTCATTTGACGTCCCATAATACTCTGTTACACGTATTTGTTCTGTGTAGTAAATTGCGTTTTGTTTTTCCCATGTACTTTGTTGTTGTTTTGTTTCGTTCATATCTTGCTTTTAGTGCTACCCTGTTTGATTCTATGTAACTTCGTTTTCTTTTTCCCATGTACTTTGTTATTGGTTTGTTTCGTTATCGGCTTGCTTTTAATGTTATTCTGTGTGTTTGTAAGTATCTTCTGTCTTGTTTTAAATAATTTTTGTTTTATACGGAGTCTGCTGGTGGGTGGTGCAAAGATTGTGGTGTTGCACCGTAAGGCTAATCTTTAGCTGTAGTTAATTTTTATATTTAGTTATTTCATATTATTTTTAATCGTATTTTATGATATCTGATGACGATTCTTTTGCCTCTGCTAATGATTCCTTCTGCTCAACCGCTAATGCAAGTTTTCGTTCCCTGACTGACAGCCCTGGTGACATTCTGCGTCGGAACTTCAGCCAACAAAAATGTCACTTTTTTAATGTCTGCCACATCAACGCTCAGAGTGTGGCAAGTCACTACAGTGATCTGTTCGACACCTTTTCCGACGTCAATGTACACGCCGTTCTGATTTCTGAGAGTTGGCTCAAACCGCATCTTCTCTCTACCACCTACCCTCTTCCCGGTTTCATTCTTATCCGAAACGATAGAATTGGAAGGGGAGGGGGTGGTGTTGCTATCTATCTTCGCAGTGATTTTCCTTTTAAAGTCATTTCCTCATCTTCTTCAAACTATATTGCTTCCGCTGAGTATCTTTTTCTGGAGGTTTATGTCAAAGGTGTCAAGACCTTACTTGGTGTTGTCTACTGTCCGCCCGCCGTTGACTACTTTTCCAACTTCGAATTAGCACTGGAATCTATAGGGTCAGAGTATGCACACTGTATAATCATGGGCGATTTCAACACTGACCTGTCCCGCCCAACCCTTCGTTCCCGTAAACTCCTTCATATTATTGAATCTATCAGCCTTCATGTCCTTGCTCTGCAACCTACTCACTTCAATGTCTTGGGTGATGACACTTGGCTAGACTTGATCCTTACGTCCACTCCTTCCCTTGTTTCCTCTCATGGTCAGTTTCCTGCACCTGGTTTTTCCAATCACGATCTCATTTTCCTCTCCTACACCCTAAAACCACCTAAACCTCCTCCTAAAGTTCTGCATATGCGTTGTTTTGCCCGGATGGATGCTGAGAAACTGCGTCAGGATGCGTCGGAACTGGATTGGGAAAGCCTTGCTGCGGCTGCGACTGTAGATGAAAAGCTGGGCTTTTTTAATCGGACGGTTCTTGCTCTCTACGACAAACACGCTCCTGTCAAGAGGGTTAAAATTAAGCGTCCACCTGCTCCTTGGATGACTACAGGGGTTCGTATGGCGATGAGGCGCAGGGATCGGGCTTTTCGAAAATTTAGAAGGGATCGCTGTGTTGAAAACAGGAACCTTTTCAAAGCTGCAAGAAATCGGTGTAACCAGGTGATACGCAATGCTAAACGCCGCCATATTCTCGAAAACATATCTTCTTCTTCGCCTGCCGATATCTGGAAATTCCTTGGAACTCTTGGTATCGGTAGACCACGTCATGTGGATTTCCCGAAGACTATCGGCCTGGATGATATCAATCGTCACTTCACAACAACCTGTCTTTTGGATTCCCAATTGTTATCTCAGACGGTTGATTTCATTACTAGCCTACCTGGTCCTATTATAGAACAGTTCCAGTTTTCTCCGGTCACCTTGGATGAAACCAGAAAGATCATCCTATCCATAAAATCCAAGGCTGTGGGCTTTGATGAGATCAGTCGTTGCATGGTCTTCTTGATCCTCGACTTTCTTCTCCCACCGATTACCCATATCATCAACTTTTCCCTCGATTCCGGTCAATTTCCATCCCTGTGGCGTATGGCCTATGTACGTCCACTTCCCAAAATTACAAATCCTTCCCTACCTAATCATTTTCGACCAATTTCCATTCTCCCTTTCCTATCCAAAGTGCTCGAGGCCTGCGTCCACAAACAGTTTTCAGGGTTTGTTCATCGGAATAACCTTGTTAGCTCATTCCAGTCTGGATTCAGACCGGGGCACAGTACTACCTCTGCTCTCCTTAAAGTGACTGGCGACATTAGAGAAGCGATGGAGGATACCAAAGTTACTGTTTTGGTGTTAATTGATTTCTCCAATGCCTTTAATGCCGTCAGTCACGATATTCTCCTTTCTATCCTTTCCCATCTTATGGTTTCTTCCGAGGCCCTGGAATGGTTCTCTTCCTATCTTCGGGGACGACAGCAGTCAGTTCGCGTTGATGAGATTTTGTCGAGTTGGTGTGACCTGGCTGCTGGTGTTCCGCAAGGCGGTATTCTTTCTCCATTGTTATTCTCCATTTTCATAAATTTTATAACTCATTGTCTTCGGTGTTCGTATCATCTTTATGCCGATGACCTTCAAATTTATGCAGCTGCGCGGGTGGAGAGTTTGTCGGACGCTATAGGCGATGTGAACCGGGACTTGGAGGCTGTCAAGGACTGGTCTGATAGATTTGGGGTGTCTGTAAACCCCTCAAAATGTCAGGCCATCGTGATTGGAAGCTCGCGCATGATGGGTCGACTGGGGATTAGTTCTCTTCCTCCTATAATTTTTAATGGTACCGTAATCCCCATCAGCCCTAGTGTAAAAGATCTTGGTATACATCTTGACTCGACGCTTAGCTGGCAAAGTCAGGTTTCTAGTGTCAGTCAAAGAGTCAACGGGACCTTGCGTTGCCTGTATCGTCTGAGAAACTTTTTGCCTGCAAAAACGAAGACTAAGCTTGTGCAGACTTTAATCTTTCCTTTAATCGACTATGGTGACGTGTGCTACTTTGACCTGAACGCGGTATTCCTGGATAAGCTGGATAGACTCCTAAACAGCTGCATCCGGTTCATATTCAACCTCCGGAAATATGACCATGTGTCGAGCTGCAGATCTGAACTCAAATGGATGCCAGTTCGGCAGAGGAGAAATTTGCGGGCCTTGACTACGCTATTCTCTCTTCTCAACTCTCCTAGTCCTCCTTCTTATCTCATACCTCACTTTCAATATCTGTGCACTTCACACTCTAGGAATCTGCGCTCATCTAACAATCTTCTCTTGCTTTGTCCTTCTCATACTTCCGATTTTATTCATTCTTCCTTTCACATTCAGTCCATTCTTCTCTGGAATGCGCTTCCTCTCGATATCAGGAAGGCCACCAGTCAGTATGCATTTAAGCGAAAGTTACGGAATTATTTTCTACATGATTAGCAGAGTCGTCTCAATAAAACGCCTTTCTATTACTTAATATATATATATATATATATATATATATTTATGGTATTTATTATAGTAAATATATAAGTATGTTTATTTTAGCTATATGTATATATCTACTATTGTATCCATTTTACTTATCTTTTTTTATTTTATTTTTTGCACCTGCCATGTTATCTCTCCACCACCCTTGGTTGACTGGTAGAGAATGCCTCAGGCATTAAGTCCGCCTATGTACCTTTATGTTGCATGAAGTTTTAATAAATAAATAAATATTAGACCTGCGCGGGAGTCTGTGACCATTATTAATCTGTTTCAAGTACTTTATTGTCTGGCTAGTTTTAATATATCTAATTTATATAAATTGCAACTTTTTAAAATCTACCGCTATTTCACCGATAAAACTTTATAAGACTACTAAACCAATAACTCGCTCTCTCACACAAAAATACAACCCAATTCATTCGCCCATTAACTCACTCAACCACTCATCTCTACTGCACCTACCACATAGGTATTCTTACACTCATCTATTCGCACCATACATGTCCCATAAGTGTAAGTACGTCAGTGTTTACAAATACAAAATGTACGCTTGTTGCACCAATATTGATTGTGTTTTCCTTCCAAATGGCTAATCGTGACAATATTAATTATATAAATCACGACCTTGACTCGTGTAATTCCAAAAATTCGTACATTTGCTGTCCAGAAGACTGTAACAAATATGCCGGATACTCTAGTCGAGCTATAAAGATAATTCACATCAATATTAGAAGTGTAAATAAAAACTTTGACGAGCTTCGTACCTTACTGACTCTTACAAAAGTAAACTTTGATGTCATAGTCCTGTCCGAATGTTGGCTTAGCAAGGTAAAAGACCTACCTAACCTTGATGGGTATGTATCTTATTACACCAGAAACATACTTAATCAAAATGACGGCATTATTATTTTTACCAGCACAAAACTGACCTGTATAGTTTATGAACCAGCTTTCAAAGATGCAAATTGCATGGTTTGTCAAATAGGAAAGCACTTAGAAATTGTTGCTATTTATCGCCCCCCCTCACTTAAGACTAGAATTAACCACAATAATTTCTAAGACAGCTTAAATACAGTCTACACTGGACTTAAAACTAGTTCGCACGCCCTTGTAGGCGACATCAACATCGACATCGGTAGCATGAATAAAGACCCAAATTCAGAGGAATACCTTACCTTTAATGCATCCTACGGGTTTTTCCCTACGCACACACTTCCCACTAGGATCAAAACATGTCTGGACCACATTCTACTAAAATCTAAACTGCCTTCTACAACACTATTACTAGAATCAAATATAACCGATCACATGCCTGTTGTATTGTTCATAGAAAACGTGTGTCCTAAACGAAAGTACAATAAAACCAAAACTCATATTGATTATCCATCAGTAAAACTGGAAATAGAAAACTCAAACTTTAAAACTATCCTAGAAACGGATGACGCTAACACCGCAACCAACTACTTAATTTCAAAAATCTCACCTATCATTGATAAACACACAGGAACAGTTTTGGTGCCTAATACGCAAAAAATCCTAAAGTCGTGGATCACGCCGGGGCTCCTGCGCTGTATTAAAAATCGGGATAGGTTGCATATTAAAGCAAAAAAATCGCCAGATAACATGACACTTAAAATAACATACACACGATATAGGAACTTTACCAATCAACTCCGACGAAAACTAAAAATCGCATATGAAAAAAATCAACTGGACAGGGCAGGCAACGACCCTAAGGCTTTGTGGAAGGCCATCAAAGAGATAACGAAGACTCAAAAAGTCAAAGACAATCCTTTGGAATTGCTTCAAGTATCAGATAGCCCAAAGTCGTCTGCTGATCTTGTCTGTAATTTCTTCACTGACGTTGGTAAAAATCTAGCTAATAACATCCTTCTGTCTCGGACCCCATCTACAGATGACTCTGTCTCCCCTCGGACCCCACCATCAGACTGTTCCGAAAATTATCTACCCAACTCGCTCGTTATTCTAGAGGTAGAGGAGGCGGACATTGAAACCATTATCCTACAGATGCGGCCGGATTGTGCTACTGGGTGGGATGGAATTCCGTCTTCCCTCCTCAGAGAGTGCCGACGGGTACTGATCCCGCCTATTACGCACATTTGTAATCGTGCTATTGTTACTGGCGTGTTCCCAGATGCTTTGAAAAAAGCTATTGTACACCCAATCCACAAGGGTGGGGACAGAGACCGTATCAATAATTATAGGCCCATATCGGTGTTGCCAGCGTTTTCGAAGATCTTGGAAAAAAATCTCTACAAATCGCTTAAATTTTTTTTTAATCGCTTTAAAATCTTAGCCGACAACCAGTACGGATTTAGATCAGGTGTCTCTACGGAAGACGCAGTGCTGGATTTGACAAAGCAAGTAGTGGAAAACCTAGACAAAAGAAAAAGAAGCCTATATATCTGGATCTCTCCAAGGCATTTGATACGGTTTCTGTCCCTATCCTCTTATCAAAGTTAGAACGAATGGGAGTACGAGGCACTGTCTTAAATATATTTAAAGACTACCTTTCACAGCGAGTGCAATATGTGAAAATAGGCGATTGTATTAGCGAGGAACGCACAATCCTTTTTGGAGTCCCACAGGGGAGTATTTTGGGACCCCTGTTGTTTTTGGTATATATTAATGACCTCTGCACAATGTCACTTCAACAAACCAAAATTTTTACATATGCAGATGATACAGCGGTATTTGTTTGGGGACGGGATTGGCAGGCGGTCAAGGATAGAGCCGAATATTCCCTCTCCAAAATAATGACCTGGCTAAGACTAAATCTCCTTACACTAAACCTGAACAAAACACATTTCCTACCCTTTTCTTTGAGACCCAACACTAAACCCTTGCCTGACTATTCCATAATAGCACATACTTGCGAGAACCGACACAAATGTTCCTGCCAGGTTATCTCTCGGGTAGAATCGGCAAAATATTTGGGAGTGCTGATGGATGATGGACTGAGGTGGGACAGGCAGGTTGGCTCAATCATTGCCAGAACTAGACGGCTTATTAATGTGTTCAGGACCCTAAGGGATTCTGCAACACTGGAAAACCTAAAACGAGTCTACCTGGCCCTATGTCAGTCTATTATCCAATATTGCATAACCGTGTGGAGCATCCAAGACCTACCTGCTCGGATTGGAGCGAGCACAGAGAGCTGTACTTAAGGTTATGACCAAGAAACCGTACAGGTTTCCGACCTCACAATTATTCTCCGAACTTAAAGTTCTCACTGTACGCCAGCTCTATGTGCTCAAATCCATTCAGAGAAAACAAGGAAATGTTCCTTTACCCGACCCAAAAAAGCGTAGCAAATCCTCCATATGCCCCACTATACCCTGCCGGACCTCATTTGCAAAACATCAATTCAATAGCTTAAGTAGCAAACTTTACAATTTAGCAAACAAAAACCTAAACATAGCTAAAATGAGTCGGCAGGAAACGAAAGGGAAAGTAGCAGACTGGCTCCAAAAGATGAACTATCAGGAGACCGAAAGTTTATTCACATACATAATTTAAATTGATCGAAAATCCAAACACACTGTCGTCCATACTTACTTTTTTTTTTGCCGTCCTTACACACATTCGAAGGTGCGTACCTAACCAGACACTCTCTCACTCCCATATGCACACAACACCCTCCCACCACAGGCACACTTACACACATACACTCATCAACTCACACAATTTCACATACAGACATACAAAACACAAGTTTTATATAGATTACTTTCTTTTTATAATTTTAATTCCTACTGTGTGTGTAATCAGCAATATTTTTACCTATATGTGTTACCAAATGGCTATAACCTTGGCTGTCAACTATGTAGCGACACTCCTCCACAATTTCTTAGATTGAAAATAGAACCCATGGCTGAACGCTGACCCCCAAAATACAGGTCCAGGCCTAGTTTGGGGATTAGGATCAAATTTGTGACAATACATTTGTGTGCTATTTTATTATGTTTTTTTTTGATGGATTTGCTCTTGACTCTAGTCTAGGTCAAAGGTGACAGAGACAGAGTCGACGATGGAGCGAGCTTACCCAGAAGAAGCCTGTTCACTCTAACTTTGAAGAGATTCCTGTTGAATGCGTTCGGAAACACAGACGCAGGTAGTGAGTTCCACTCATTCGCTGTGCGCATTATGAAGGATGTTTGGAAGCGCTTGGTGCGTAAATGGTGGAATGGCAACAAGGTAAGGATGGTAAGTTGCAGTGCGTCTAGATGTCCTATGGTAGAAGGGGGTTGGTGGGATGAGGTCGTGGAGTTCTTGAGCACACTCACCGAAGTACAGTCTGTAAAAGACCGACAAGCAGGCAACCTTGCGGCGATGATTGATTGTAACATGTATTTCAAAGTGTCAAATAAATATTTTTAATTTTTAATTTTAATTTAATTGATCCTCGCGTCTGCTTCATTGGTCCAGTAGCTGCAAGTGCTACTTTTCCAGTCCTGAATAAGATTCCCAGGTCCGGCAACAAATCCCCCCCGGTGGGTTCCCGCTTTGTCGAGGCGGGGGGGGGCTCAGTAACCGTGGCTTGGTCACCCACGGTGAAGCGAAGAGGAACCCGAGGAGGGGCCGCTCGTCAGGGCTTTTGCCGATTAAGCCGACAACGTAGCGGCCAACTAGTAGGTTGCGGTGCCGCTTGGTAACAGGCGACATCGCAACTGAGGCGGGCCGCGATGTCTTATGGAGATTTCCAGGTCCCATACGGTATCGCGGCTGAGGGTTGAAGGCCGCGGCGGGAGAGGAGTGCCGGTATTGCGG
This sequence comes from Orthosia incerta, assembly GCA_948252205.1. Classification (NCBI taxonomy): domain Eukaryota; kingdom Metazoa; phylum Arthropoda; class Insecta; order Lepidoptera; family Noctuidae; genus Orthosia; species Orthosia incerta. The sequence goes on along the minus strand of OX411759.1, from coordinate 24,268,080 downwards.
TGCGCCGCTCTCCCTACCTTCCGCGGCCTAGACGGGGTTGCCACCGTCTGATAGCGGACGCGGTGGGGCCGCAGGGGAAGAGGAGTGTCGGTATAGCGTTACCCGCTCTCCTTATCCCCTGCGGCCGCAAAATGGTAGGTGGCGGGGCCATTGACCTCGACCCGTCACAGTGGGACCAAGGGTGCCATACACGGGGTCGTCTGGCACCCATGTGCTGAATTGGTCCCTGGGGTGGTCACGGCGTACAGTGTGTTCTGGTGCGCCGGTGATGGGGGGTACTCCCCCGAGGAGGGTCATGTCATGTTACTAAAAATCAGTAAGTAAGTATTTATCTAAAATTTTAGATGTTATCTTGATATACAATAAATATACATTTGTTTATATTATGACCTGTGTATAATCAGCGTGAAATAACCGTACTTTTAAAGTGGTTCTGCTGGAGAGTATGCTCTGTAGCATGAACACTTTGAATTGATATTTTCCAAGAAACTAACAATATACAATTTTTGATATTAAGCTACAAAAATATAGACATTTTCTACATACTATCCTGTAATTTCTACATAACATAGTCAAAGAGGTTCTGCTGCGGAGCATGACATAGTAAAAGGGCATATCGCATTAGTACTCGTATTTCCCTTTCCTAGTTTTTTCTACATACTATCCTGTAATTTCTACATAACATAGTCAAAGAGGTTCTGCTGCGGAGCATGACATAGTAAAAGGGCATATCGCATTAGTACTCGTATTTCCCTTTCCTAGTTTTTTCTACATACTATCCTGTAATTTCTACATAACATAGTCAAAGAGGTTCTGCTGCGGAGCATGACATAGTAAAAGGGCATATCGCATTAGTACTCGTATTTCCCTTTCCTAGTTTTTTCAGCATTAAATGTAAAATATACTCTTTGGAAAGAGTATATTTATTTATTTAAGCTACTTTGACATGTAAAAGGTCGTTAAACGTAGTGTTAGAGTGCGCGCAAGATAAGTCTGCGCGCGGCGAAAATTGGAACTAATCGTTTGTCATTTATGTCAGGTGTCAAGGAGTGTGTTGTATTCCGTGTTATTATTCGTTTTACGATGTAAATAATCGGCATCATTATGCCAATAGTAATTTAAAGTGCTGGCAGAAATGTTTTCTTGAAGTGAAGAAGACATCATCGGGCCTACGGTACCGTTTTACAAAGATAGAGCCCGCGTTGCTTATTTGACAGGTAACACTTAGGGATACCATTATAATAAAATTTCCCTAAATTTTCGTACTACCGGTGACGCAGGATTGGCATCATGTAATATAATGCATTATTGTTATTTGGCACCGTCACCCAAATAACTGAAGAGGGTTATGTGGCAGCAGCTTCTTCAAAAATTGTTGAGGAAGAAATTAAAAAGAATTGATATGGACGGTATTAGCCACTGCTGGACCATTATTAGACCAAATTTAACCGTAGGTACTAATAATAAGTATTTAATAAAAGATTTACAATAATTTCATGAAGCTTTTTTCATCATATTAAGTTTCGAGTTATGTAAAATGACTATTGATTAAATGAAGGTAAAAAGATCAGTTATGCTGGCAACATTAAGCACGCCACCCGTCGCGCGCAGACTTATCTTGCGCGCACTCTACATACTTTTTGAAGGTCGTCGTCAACAACCAAGCTATATTTTTTTAGACTTGGATACTAGTCTTTTTGCCTATCATTAATGAAAGTAAGTAAATCATTTGGGACACCTACACTTAGACATAAACTGTATTGACATTAATTTGCTCCGTTATATTATAATAACAAATACAATAATGATATACTTACTACTAGTCACTACTTGTCACTTTGCAGAATAAGTGTAAAATGGCAACACTAAGCTAATGAGGTGAACGTAAAAATCAAATAACTTACATTTATAATGTTTTTTTTATCCGTAATGAACCAGTTAATGTTATACTTTCAAAAAACGTAGTCAATTATTGGAATTTCTTTCATATTTAACTCACTTTCAGACGCTCAAATTTAAGTCAGCTAAGAATTCGCCATTGTTCTTTGTTTCATCATCATCAGCCTTTTTAAAGTTCCTACTAACTGCTGGGACACAGGCTTAATTTTTTCCCGGTCCCGTGTAATAGGAGCGAGCATATTGCTTATGGCAATATGCTCGCTCCAGGACTTACCATAACTTGAAGTGGAAGGCCTCCCACTGGCTTGGTTAAGGGCCTACATACGCTTTTGTGCCGTAAAACGGTAACTTTCTAAAGCATAGTCCTTAGTAACGTCTAGGATAAAAGGTTTCAAAAAAATATATATTTAACATTGATTCATGTACATAATTTTGAACACAAGGTTTTTTCGTGTAACTAATATTTTTGCTTTAAAAAATAATTATTAAACGATATTTTTGCAACTTTTAGAAACTCCTCCAAAACGACTTGGATGTTTAAAAATATTTTTACACAGAAAAATTGATGGCTGGAATTTCTTCATAACCAACATAGCATATGTAAATCAAATAATATATTGCAAACAAAACTGTTCAAAAGGAGGTTCAATTTTGATATTTTGGCATCGAGCGGGCGCACGGCCAGTACTGCGTTAACATTGGGGCGTATATATTGCCTTAAGGTTGCGGTAATCCAATGCATACGAGAAGCACGGAACCGGTCGATGTGGTGACACTTGGAGAGGCCTATTTACAGCAATGAACGTCTTTCTGATGAGGCAATGAAGATGATAATCATACCTGGCTTAAGGCACAGAATAAATAATAGTACAAGTTTTAAGGTGGGCAACCTTAAGACTTGTACTATTTTTTTTTTTTTTTGTAAAAACGTTAGCCCTCTCTAGGAATTTCTTCCTGTATCGTGGGTGCGTTTACAAACATGTAAACTCACATACACAACACCCAGAGCCGGAACAACTATCTGTAGGTCATACAAATATTTGCTCCGTGCGGGAATCGAACCCGCGACACGCAGTGCAGCAGTCATTTGCTCAACCACTGCACCAACCGTGCGCCCAATTCTTCCATACAAACGTAGTCTGGCGATTGATCCACTGTTTGACGTTCAAAATAAAAATTATATTAAAATGGTTTCATCATCATTTAGCCCTGTATGGAAACAAAAAAGTAAAAAAATATGTATATTAAAGAGTTATTATCATTAATATGGCAGTTATGAGCGTCGAAAGTTCTATATTACAACTTTAATTTTAACGCATCTTTGGGCGCAAATAAATACAATAAGAAGAAGGAAAATTGCAAAACAGTCACCATACAGGGATATATTAGAAGTTCAACAATGCAAATAGTTTTATTTTGAACATATATATTTAGTAGTTTATCATGATTTCCATATTCCCAAAGGTCTATTTATAATATTTCGCGCGCTCCTTTTCGTCCTAAATCATCACTCATTTCGCTACAAATTCGCAAAAGTGTGTATTCGTACGCGAACTAGCTTCTTACTGCTCATCACAGCATCTATCTCTTATCATGTGATATATGAGATAGCATGCATTTTAACCCCGCGCACAAAATAGTTTGTGCCGTCGACTAGGGCAACCTTAATGTGTACATTAAGCCAGTTATGATTATCATCATTTCTGTATAACCCTTCGGGCATACAACGTGATGATAGATGATATTAACGCACATAACTCATACTAGAATTACAAGTATATTAGGCGGGTAGGCAGTCCCCAGGGCCGGCCGGTCGTGTTTCTCAGCGACGCTTATAAATCATTGCGTTTGACTACCACACTGAATACTGAATCGTTGCTGTGCTGCACATGTGAATGTGTCGGCTATCAAGTAATACATTATTCAGAATTTCACACTGGATTTACTAAATTCTCAATCAGAGAAATTTCTCTTTTGTGTTTTCCCGTTCGTATACCAAAACATTCTAAAATTACTAAAACATAACATTATCTATGTTATGATTTAGTAATTTTAGAATACTATACTTTGCTCTACTACTACTACGGGTTACTTTTTCATCGTCTCCCTGCCCTTGTCCCATGTTACTTGGGGTCATATCGTCACTTTGTATGCCCCAAAAGATGAGGCTAAATATAATATGGTTAGTTACGTTTAAGCTCCATTTTGTGTAAATTATTTAATCACCACTACTCTAAAACCGGTGAAAGATAGAACTCAAATGTATATGCTGTTGTGTGTCTTCTCCAACAATGGCCCACCTTCCGTCTTTCGTGGCATGTCATTTCAAGTCTCCAACTAGCAAAAATTTTACCACCAACCTCGATATAATTAAAGCGTTGTTAATTTGACGCACGTTTCTGAAATGCGGTGTAAAACATGACCCTCCTTAGATTTTCTACGTCTGTTTTTGAATTGAATTTTTTGTTATGTAGCTAATACTCAATTTTAGTATCTGATTATTTCAGCTCACTTATTGGAGAGCAGTGGTGGCCCAGTGGTATCGGCCGCGACTTACAAGTTGTAGGTCGTGGGTTCGACCCCAGGCAGACGCATTATTTTGTGCAAATTAGACTAGAGTCAAGAGCAAACCCATCACAAATAAAACTAAAAAAAATCTTCACCACTGCTGTATAACCGGCGAAAGAAAACATCGTGGCATATCCTAGAACCAAAAAATGGAGGGCATGTGACATCCACCAACCTGCACTGGGCCCGTGTGGTGGATTACGGCCCATTCCCTCTCTCACAGAAAGGAGGCCTGTGACCCAGCAGTGGGAACATTAAAAGGCTGATGATGATTGCGTATTTGACCGACCCGAGAATCGAATCCAGAACATCATGCGCAGCAGGTAGCATTTGCAACCGTTACGCCACCGAGGCAATCGTCAATATCTATCTGAAACCATTCCTAAGATAGCACGAGAGATGTTGACACCCATCAGCGAACTATCGACTGAGAGGTCACTACCCCCGCGGCGACACTTACTCCACCTATGTATTTTTCCGTTACATAAAGTTTTATTAAATAATTAAATACACCCCTTCTGTACCGCGTAGCTACTTCAGAATGGTCTCAGTTCATCGGTCGGTCATTTTATTAATCTGTTTTCAACGCGTTACTCTACAAAACTAGCACTCAAGTCCAATTTAGATATACTGGTATAACTTCTTTCTCTATAATCTACCGTGCAGCATTATATTGATAATAATCTATTGTGTGTGAAACCAACGGTCTCAACGATAAAGCTCACTGGACCAGACAGTCGATTTATCGATAGAACGCCTGATTTGAATCAGATAGCAGGCCGTCTCCTGTATACAATCGGATAGTATATGCAATGTTGGAGTGTTATTTGACTTTGGAAAAATGCCCTTATCCCAAATTATATGGAATCTGTGAAGCAAGTCTTCTTCAATATATATTTTCTGGGCATATCAGCTGTGACGCAGTCTATCTATATTTTCTTTGGTCGTTTCTTAATCTTAATCCACAATCTAGAAAATCATTTCTCATGATATTTTTCTCAAATGAGTAACCCAGCAAAAACTTTGTCTATGATGACAATTGATTACTCAGAACCATTAAGATTACACTAGTCGAAAATTCTTCCATACAAACGTAGTCTAGGGATTACTCCACTGTTTGACTATGTACGTTCAAAATAAAAAGTGGTATCAATTTGTCTCATCATTATCTTGCCCTGTATGGAGCCAAAAAATTAAAAAAAAAATGTATTTGAAAGTTATGAGCGTCGAAAGTTCCACATTTCGAAACTAATTTAAACGCATTTTTGGGCGCGAATAAATACCATAAGAAGACGGAAAATTGCAAAACGGCCTCCATACAGGGATAGATTAGTAGTTCAACAATGCAAATAATTTTATTTTGAACAGATAGATTTAGTCGTTATTTCATGATATCTAGACTGCCAAAGGTCTGTTTATAAAATTTCGCGCGCTCGGTTTCGTCCTCAATCATTATCCATTTCGCTACAAATTTTCAAAAGTGTGTATTCGTACGCGAACTAGCTTCCTACTGCTCACCACAGCATCTAACTCTGCCACACGTGTTGTCGGTTGATATAAAATGCATTTTAACCCCGCGCACAAAATAGTTCGTGCCGTCGACTTGTGTACCCTTAAAGGTGCGTATAGATTAGAGCATTTACTTGTAACAAACATCCAGCGTTCGCTGTTTTTAAATTTACTCGAACCACACTTCGAACATGGACGTTCGATATTTTGTTACAACCTGATTTTAAAAACCAACGAGCGTTTTGGTGTAACTTTTTATCGAGCAAAGGCACGATTGTGGGTGACGTGGAGTGAGGTCAATAAGGTACGAAGAAATGTTACAGGGAAATGCTCACTCACTGTGAGCATTATGTCGTACGCAGCGTCAAACATTCGCAAGAACGTTACATTACATGGAAAAGCATTTGTCTGTATTGAACCATTCGTATGAACGTTACATTACATTGAAAAAAAAATGCTCTAGTGTGTATACACTAGAGCATTTTTGCGAGCATATGAGCAGATGATTATTCATCTTAACACGACTGCTACCTATTTTTTCTCCTCTAGGCAAAAGCTTTTTTTTCAACCTATTGCCCACTACGGGAAAAAGGTCCTAATGGTAAGATAACGTCGTTTATACGCAATTAATAATATGGAGCAATTGAGCAATACCATTTTAGCTTCAAATATAACAGCAACAGTTAATGTCAACTGACAAAATAAAGAAAACACATCTAATTGTAATAAATTAAACATTTATTTACAACGGGAGCACGTAGCACTTATTATATTTTTAGGAGAGACTCTTCAAGAACACGTAGGGTAGAAAAAATATAAAAATCTAACGCTTCTTTGAGCTTTTTACAAAAGGATAACACTTAACAATGAGTATTCTATATAAGTTTACACTTAAAATGCCTTTCAATAAAAGTGTTATACGATAACAATAAAAAAGATAAAAATTCTGAACACAGATGAGAAAATAAATTAGGTTTAACTTGAAGGTAACACTGCTGCGCATCCAAATTAAACGACGAAACGAAAGTTGACTCAATAAAGTTAATACACAAAGTAATACAGATTATTAAGAAATAAGCTTAGGCAAAGTAGGAGAAATGACTAGAATCGCGGGTATCACTTTGTAAGGAATAATTGTTAACCAAAACATTTATGCAAAAAATAATACATAATTTTTTTACGCAAACTTTACCGAATAAGTTATTAAGCGTAAAATTACCAAATGGATAATATGCTGGGATTACAACCAATTTGCAGCAATGCAAATAACATTAATTTAATGCAAATACTGGCAAACCAGACCAGTTTTATTACTTCTAATAGAAAGTCGCAGAAAATCCTGAACGGTTAATTTATTTCTTGGACACTAGAACTTTATTACTTTTTAATGCTACGTTTTCAAGAATTTCATAAAGCTATATTTGCAGCTGAACTCAGAAAATTATTACATTTAACATCGATATTAAAATCTTTTGATGCTGAAGTGCCAATATTGCAAAACGTTATAACATCTAAATTAGTTTTCGCCTCTTCATTATTTCATATTTTTGAGGTTATGAACGGTCAGACGTTTGTAATAAAATTGCTTATTCTATTATTTTCGCTTTCGTAAGGTTCAATAATTGATTCGAACACTTTAATATTATAATCATTGACATAAACTGGACATGAAATAACCCAGCATATATTCCAAAATAAATTATTGTTCGACCACAAATTTTAATCTTCTTTGTCGGCCCAAATACTGTCACCGTTCGCTACGCTGGGTCCCCTGACGTATTTCTGGATGAATGGTAGTTTGTAAAGATACACTGATATGATAGATCCTGCAAAGGCACCTATCCAGTAGACTACAGCGTGTTCCAAGAGAGTGTGACCGTCACAGCCAGCCTTGAGTGATGTCGCCAGAACCGGGTTGAAGTAACCACCGGAGTACTCAAAAGCTGAAAAGAGCAATGCATGAAATATTATTTAAAGCAATTGTGAAACAAAAAGGACGTAGTTCATAATAAGTTTGATTGTTTTATTAATTTTCTGTCAATGATCAGGTTTAGGACCGTAATTTCAAAGCAACAGTGCAGAAAATTAAGGATATCTTAATCTTTTCAACGTAATCAATAATTCAAACGATTTATCCAAAGTGTAAATATCTATGATATACTACATAATATATTGCATTGAGGTAATGGTATGAAAAGTGAAGTTCTGTACAGTGATAATGACATATTTTCAATAATGAAAATGAAGACGAGATGCGTATAGGAAATTATGTTGATCCATGCATAGCTACGCGAGCGAGAAGCATTAAAGTTAGTGGACATTTAGTTACACAAGTATGTACCTTTTCCTAAATGTACTTTGCAAAAGATGGACACGCTTAGGTCCGCATTGGCACTATTGTCTTGATAGCGGTAGACGAAAACTGTGTGCCTAGTGAGGACCCCTGCAACATTGATAGCTACGAGTGAGTATGTGGCAGTGAGTGAATGAATATCGGTGAATGGGTTCATGTTGTTGATTGATTGAATATTTGGTGGTGAAAAGCGAGGTTGATTTTGTGGGGAAAGCAAGTTGGACGGCCTATACATTGAGCGCAAACTTATGTGTAAGAGAATCAATAAGATGTAGCTGATTCTTTAGTATGATCCTAAGATGGCAAGCAGTCGAGATAAAAATATATTTATCTACACCCATGCTATAAACCTCTATAAAAGTTTCTGAAACAGATAGCGTATTGCCAACATTTAAACAACCAGTGTCAAGTAACCATAATATCATCCAAACGAGTGTTATAATGTTGTATTAAATTTCATTATGCAACTCTTTGCTTTTTCTATCCATTTTTTTGTTTTTTTTATAGGCTCGCGCTGAACGGCTGAACTCCTGAAGGCGGGTGGAAAACCGGTCCTTAAGGCCCTTCAGAAGCTGTTTGATTCCGTCATACTTGAGGGAAAAACGCCACAGGCATGGTGCAGGGGTGTGGAGGGCGACAATGCCCGGCTGAAGAACTATAGGCCCATCTCACTTCTTAGCCATGTCTACAAGTTGCTTTCAAGAGTCATTACGAATCGTCTCGCGCGCAGGTTTGATGATTTCCAGCCTCCCGAACAAGCCGGATTCCGAAAAGGCTTTAGCACCGTAGACCACATACATACGCTGCGGCTGGTTATACAGAAGACCGAAGAGTATAACCTGCCTCTCTGTTTAGCGTTTGTGGACTACGAGAAAGCCTTCAATTCGGTCGAGACTTGGGCTGTACTGCAGTCTCTCCAACGGTGCCAGATCGACTACCGGTACATTGAAGTGTTGAAGTGAAGTACAAGAACGCCACTATCAGTCCGTCTTCAGGATCAGACCTCGAAACCAATTCTTCTCCGGCGCGGCGTGAGACAGGGAGACGTCATTTCTCCGAAACTGTTCACTGCTGCGCTGAAGGATGTCTTCAAGTTTCTGGATTGGAAAGGGCTTGGCATCAACGTTAATGGCGAGTACATGACTCACCTTCGGTTTGCCGACGACATAGTGGTCATGGCTGAGACCATGGAGAGCCTCAGTAAAATACTCGATGACCTCAGTAGAGCTTCCGAAAGAGTGGGTCTTAAAATAAACATGGACAAAACCAAGGTCATGGTGAATGCCCATGTTACACCCACTCCTATCAAGGTGTGTGACTCTACACTCGAAGTTGTGGGCGACTATGTTTACCTGGGACAAACGATCCAATTGGGTAGGGCCAACTTCGAGAAAGAGGTCAACCGTCGAATCCGACTCGGCTGGGCAGCGTTCGGGAAGTTGCGCGGTATCTTCTCGTCCAACTTACCACAGTGTCTCAAGACGAAAGTCTATGTCCAGTGTGTGTTGCCAGTGATGACATATGGCTCTGAGACGTGGTCGCTTACAATGGGCCTTATCAGGAAGCTTACAGTCACTCAAAAGGCAATGGAGAGGGCTATGCTCGGAGTTTCCTTGCGTGATCGAATCAGACAAATGTGGAGATCCGCAAGAGAACCAGGGTTACCGACATAGCCCGAAGAATTGCCAAACTCAAGTGGCAGTGGGCAGGGCACATTACTCGCAGAACGGATGGCCGATGGGGCCGAAAAGTTCTGGAATGGCGACCGTGAACCGGAAGACGATACGTTGGAAGGCCTCCCACTAGGTGGACCGATGACCTGGTTAAGGTTGCGGGAAGGCGCTGGATGCGAGACGCACGGGATCGGTCAATGTGGCGACGCCTGGGGGAGGCCTATGTCCAGCAGTGGACGTCTTTCGGCTGAAATGATGATGATGAGGCTCGCGCTTGACCACTATCTCACCTGATGCGATGGTAAGCGATGATGTGGTCGACGGTGAATCACGCTTGCCTAGAAAAAACCTATTCACTCTTGACTTAAAGAAATCTAGGGGAGATTGTAGCTGTCGGGAAACACAGACTCCGGCAGGGAATGCCACTCCTTAGCTGTACGCACAATAAAAGTGTTCCCAAAACGTTTGGTGCGTATGGGTGGGATGTCCACCATGTAGTTACTCATCAAATAGCCACATTCTTACTATTCAGTTCGTGGTATCTTTATGAATTTCACAAAAAAAACATTGTCATGCACGCGCGTTTCATTACCAGTGCGCCGTCATTTAAAAAAAACTTATAGGTTTTTCGAATTCACATCGTGACCCGCCATTTTTGTTCGAATTAGTATTGCAAAAATTTATTACTTTGTTGTTTACAATTTTTTTTATATTTTATAGAGGATTCATATCATTAGGCTTTTAGCACACGGCACCGCGCAACGGCCGCGGTAGGCGGTGAAGAGGATCTCATGTCCCATTGACCTCTATTAAATCCGTTGATGCCTAACACACGTACATCGCCCGACCGCGCGGTCAAGCGGTGTTCTCACCACGACCACCCCTCCGCGCTGCTGTCTACGCGGTGGGGCGGCACTTCGCACATGGGGCACCGCATAACCACGTGAATCATCGTAGGTTCAGGACGTGTTGCAATTCAAAAATGGAATTCGATGTCGAACCCGCGTTAAATCCAACCGCGCGGACAGGCGCGTACATAGCCTTACCGCGCGGCGCAACACTACGAAATCCGCTTTACCCCCACCGCCCACCGCGGCAGTGCGCGGTACTGTGTGTAAATCGCCTTAGTTAGTTTTTTGCAACTGTCTGTCCGCCTAAGTCTTGTACATAATTAGGTATTAAAATGATACTATTATCACATGAAGCGAAGTGTTTTAATACACCTTAACATAACAGTTGCATTAATAACTATTTTAAGAATAAACAATATAAAACATCTATCTGCATGGACAAGGCAGCAAGAATGCAAACACTTGGTGGATCAAAAATCGTTATTAAAAAAAATAAGTAAAGATAATATTTTTTTGTATATTATAGCTAATCCGGTGCAGAAGAATATGAAAACAACGTGTATTGCCGCGTTTGTGTTTTTCAGAGTAGGTTAAATGAGTGAACAGTGGTAAATAATGTGAATTTCAGTATCATGTAGCAAAATAATGTCAGCAATAGTATCGAACTCACCAGCAACGACGAGCGATGTTCCAATGAAAGCATCGATGGCTGTGGCGAAACGTGGATTGTAGTCACCAAGGGATCTGGAGGCCAGACGACAGAGGCAGGTCGCAATGCCTTCAATCACAGCACCGTAGATGACTGGCACCTGAAAAATTTGTTAATATTTTTTACTATCTATTTAGATAGCAAACAGTAAAACAAAAAAAAAACAATTTGAACAATTTTACCGGGTTATAATTTTAGTACATTTGTACTAATGTACTAAAATAATAAAGAGGTAAAATTGTTTAAATTGTTTTTTTTACACGAAAACGATAAAGGAGGAAAGAACCAGCCAGATTGAGTGGACCTGTCCAATCAGTGCACGCATTTGTCAATAACCGTGAAAAACAAATTTAACAAATTGTAAATACTGTAAAAAAATACAAATTGTACGCATCAAGAAATCATCATCTGCCTAGCCTTTTTCCCAACTATATTGGGGTCGGCTTCCAGTCTTACTGGATTCAGCTAAGTACCAGTGTTTTACATGGAGCGACTGCCTATCTGACCTCCACAACCCAGTAACTGGGTAACACGGTACCCCTTGGCAAGACTGGTGTCAGATCTCAAGCTTCTGACTACCTGTAACGACTGTCAAAGATCTTCAAATGACAGCCGGAACCAACGGCTTAACGTGCTTTCCGAGGCACGGAGGAAGCTCGGTATGTTGAAATGGTCACCCATCCACTGACCGACCTCGTCAAGCGTTGCTTAACCTTGATGATCGACCCGTGCGGCTGTTATTATTTAGCCACGAGCTCCTCTGTACGCATCAAGAAATGTGGCAAACAAATATACCCCCCCTGTACGGGGCCCCCGTTAACCAAGAATTGATCGGTATAGATCGGAAGAAGTTTTTCACCGATACCACGAAATCTACCTGCATATTTCGTGGTATCGGTGAAAAACTTCTTCACCTAGTTCCTTGCAGTGTGTATATTGTTATGCAGTGCCAGCAAAGTATCAGTATCGGTGGTGCATGAGTATTTGAGTGATTTTTCACTTTATGATCTGTTTTTATCGATGTGTACTAAAATTTCAATAGAAATAAAGTATTATCCAATATCTATAAGTGAAGACTTGTTATCGGCTGACTGTCAAATCTACTGTTTCTGGTGTGTTTGTTTTAGCTGTAAATCTTCCATCTATACCAATATTATAAAGAGGAAAGATTTTTTCGTTTGTATTTATTTATTTATTTAATACTTCAAGCACACAAATGTACAGAGGCGGCCTTAATGCCTTAGGCATTTTCTACCAGTCGACCTTTGGGTGATGCAGAGACAACTAGTGGTAGGTGCAATATTGACAGTTAAACGAATAAGGGTTATGCAAAAATATATATAAACTATAAATACTATATAATTATAACATATATACTCAAAAGAATAAACTAAATATATAGACATACTTAAACATTAGTAATATTAGATTAATAATTGAAAAACATTAGCGTTGTGACGATACTGCTGCCAACTTCTTGCGAATGTGCTCGCGAACTTTAACTTTGAAGGTTAACCGGTTGGTTGCCATCCTGATTTCCTGGGGGAGCGTATTCCACAGAGAAATAGACTGAACGAAGAAAGAACAGTGAATGAAGTCAGTACGGTGAGTGGGACATTGAAGAAGGCGGTTATGGGATGACCGCAGATTTTTATTGTGGTTATCGCAGATGTATTGAAAGTGAGGGGCCAGGTAACCAGGGGAATTAGAAGAGGCGAGAAATGAGAACAAGGTGGTTAGTACCCTTTGCTCTCTGCGCTGGCGTATAGGCAACCACTTTAGAAGCGATCGATGCGCAGAAATATGACCCAATAGGCTCTGAAACTACCGGACTGATTTAAAAAATTCTTTCTCCTACGGAAAGCTACATTACTCCCGAGTAACATAGGCTATAATTTTGACGGGAGCGAAGCTGCGGGAGTCAGCTAGTGGTACATAAATAAATAAGTGTCGCTTTGTCTGGGCCCTTAGGTTACAGCTTGTTAATAAGTTTAATCCGACATTGCACTTACACCACATGCCTCCAAGTTACTTCCCTATCGTGTTGTTTATATAATGAATTCTTAATCATCAGTGGACGTAGCAACATCGGTACATTTAACTGCTTGCCACAATATGCAACAGCCAGTGCAAAAAAAAACCGGCCAAGGGCGAGTTGGAATCGCGCACGAAGGGTTCCGTACCATTATCGCAAAAAACGGCAAAAAAAAACACGTTTGTTGTATGGGAGCCCCACTTAAATATTTATTTTACTCTGTTTTTAGTATTTGTTGTTATAGCGGCACCAGAAATACATCATCTGTGAAAATTTCAAGTCTTCTAGCTATCACGTTTCATGAGATACAGCCTGGTGACAGATGGACAGACAGACAGACACAGACAGACGGATCGCGGAGTCTTAGTAATAGGGTCCCGGTTTTACCCTTTGGGTACGGAACCCTAAAAAGCTCTCTTTACAAAGTTGTGCCCTGACGAATTCTAGTACTAGCATTTACAAAAATGCAGCCCTGTCTGGAAAGGACAACATAATATAGCACCTCATTGTCAAACCAATCGCCAAAGATGGCGCGGTTCCTTTTTCAGTGCATTGCGACGAAAGCTGACTTTTGTGTATTTATTTACTTATTTATGTATTTATTATTTTTTTTATTTATTTACTTTTCTCATTTTAATTTTACCTAATGTGATAAAGTAAAATGAGAACAAAATGATGATGGAGTAAAGAAAAAAACCCTTTAGTGATATTAAGGCCGTACCCTGACCAAAAAATCAGCATGAGATATGAGCATTCCTATTGGCCTAGCGGCACTGGTGGCGCATGAATTACGGTAGTGAATACGCCCAGATTTTAGAATAAAATCTTTATAAAATCGAATATTGGTCTTTTGAAAAAAATAAAACTTACAAAATGTTCGTTATCAAATTGTCTATCCGTTAGTGTTAGTATAAAAAATAATTAATGAACACTTTATGAGGAGATGCATGCTATCAATAATTATTTCATATTTTATGGATTTGTTGGAAGGAGATTAGTGAAACATATACCTCTTTAAAAAAAAAAGTGTACTACCATTTTAGAATCAACATTATGTAGAAATTAAATGTATTTTATTAATTGATATTTCTTTTTAAATAAAGAATAGATACCTCTTAAAAACTGCACAAAAACGACTAGCGCGGCGTTTTGCTCGGCGCCTTAATTGCATATTTTTAAACTATCAAACTTATTACTACTATGCAAGGAAAATGTTTCTTAAAGCGCATCAAAAACGTTTTGAAAATCCAAACAGATGGTAAAACCGGCCAAGTGCGAGCTGGACTCGCGCCCGAAGGGTTCCCTACCATAATCGCAAAAACGGCAAAAAAATAACGTTTGTTGTATGGGAGCCCCACTTAAATATTTATTTTATTCTGTTTTTAGTATTTGATGTTATAGCGGTAACAGAAATACATCATCTGTGAAAATTTCAACCGTCTAGCTATCACGGTTCATGAGATACAGCCTGGTGACAGACAGACAGTCATACAGACAGACAGACGGACCGCGAAATCGTAGTAATAGGGTCCCGTTTTTACCCTTTGGGTACGGAACCCTAACAAGAGATATCTTTGAAAAATATTGAGCTTTAGAGAAAGTGACATTCTAGCAACGACAACGATCGTCACAGGTATACAAAATGTTTATTTATTTATTATGGCACTCCAATGGATTGTTCACAGAACAATGACAAAAATAATAATCTCAATTTTAGCAACTACAGCGAACTTTCCACTTATGTGGTGTGCACAACACTTACATCAATCAGAAAAAATAATAATTATAAGAAACAAAAAAAACTTTTTTACAATTTTTTTTTTTTTTTTCACTTTTTAGTCGTACCTACCTAATAGGCAAGTTGTTTAGTAAGTTTCTTATAACCCCAGAATAGATTACCCGAATATCATGAAACTTGAAACAAACCGATCAAATGAGAGATATGCTTACCCCTTAAGAGCGTACTGTGATGTTATGTTATGAAATGGTATAAACAATAAACAGACATACAATTGCAGCAGTCTCTAAAGATTTGCCGTTATTTATTGAAGAGTTCTGTTGTATATCTTCGAAGTTCTTCATCAGATCTTCACCAAATTAAAATGGGACTAATTTCGGAACATACTCTTTCAAACAATAAAAGGATTTTCAAAATCGGTCCACAATTGACGGAGATATCGGTGAACATACACAAAAAAAAAAAGATACAAGGAGTTGAACATAGAACCTCCTCCTTTTTCGAAAGTCGGTTAAAAATAAGGAATTAGTCAATAATCATGAAGTAATCAATTAATATTCAAAATCAAAAATCAAAAATCAAAATGTTTTTATTGTAACTCTTACATTATACAGCAAAAATATTTATATTAAAAACATACAAAACAAAACACATAATTAATCAATAGTAATTAGTAATCATTAATAATCATCAAAAATAAAAGGTACAATAATTATGGAATTAGGCCATGATGGAATAAATGAGGTTTAGGATTGACTATCTATTAACTTTTGGGCTTTTTAACAACGCTGAAAGAATATTACTTTGTCTATACCATCATTCTTAACCGACTTCAAAGGAGGAGGCAGTTTTGAAGTCGGTTAATAATAAAAATAATGCACCATTCAGCTGTTATTTATTTCAGCAGATATCTCTCAAACTAACTCCACACGAAAACATTCCAGCTTCTGCTAGTTTTGGAGCTTATCTCAGCAATACTGCAGAGGATTTCGTTCGTAGACAACTAAATCCACTAATATGAATAGTTAGTTATTCAACCAGACACAGACATCTTGTTTGTGCATTGTGGTTGCCAGATTTCGTACATACAGCTCTAAGACGTTAGTTAGTCTTTCATTTAATTAACTTCAGACGTATGAGTAGGTATGTTTATTTGAAATGCAGTGTAGAAGCACAGATAATATAATACTAGTTTACTAGAAGTTAAATGTTTTGAGTAAATGTTTTAGTGGTTGAAGTCAATGGATGTCACTTTTGTACTGGTAAAACTCAACTGCTGAATTTAACTGATTTAATTACTAAAAATAGTACCTACAGCAATTTCTGGGGGTTTCCGTCTCACAGAAAGGATAGTTGCAGCAGTCGGACCATTAAAAAGACTGATGATGATGATGCATTGCTGTTGGCCCAGTGGTTCCAGCCTGGATTACGTGTCATGGTTCGAACCCAGCAAGGCAGTTCACCACTGCTCTCAAAACGGCAAAGGAAAAGATTGTGAGGAAATCATGTTTTCAAACAAGGAATTCGATGAGAAGTGACATCCACTAACTTACACTGGGTCCGTGAGAGGAGTCCTAGCCTCGTCCCAGAAGATGGAACTTTATTACGAGATTATGATAATGTTATTGATAAGTGAGAAGAGACATTGCAAATTTTAATATCACTTTTTTAGCAAAACCAGTCAATTTACCTGTAAATCAGCCTTGCATTCTTCAAACGCCTTGTCTTTATGTGTGTCAGAGATCTCCAGTGCCCAGTACATCTGAACATACTTGAAGACTAGGAGACCACCGCCTAGTTCAGCCCAGGTCTTCAGGACAGCCTTGCGGATGTCACCCTTACCTGGAAATGGTTTATTGAATACTGATTTATACCTTCATTTATCAGAGAGTGGCGTTTGTTAAAACATTATACTCGTAATGTTATGTGATCTGATTCTGATTCAATCTGTCTCTGTCGTTAAATTAAATACAATCTAAGACATTACTATTAAATATATTCAAGGCGGAATCCCGAGCTATGCTCAGGAGACCGCCATGAATATCTTTGGCCATATCTTTTGGAGAAGTTTTCAGTTAATAATGCATTCCTGTTTTATTCTCACTGAGCACCAGTGACCGATCGCTATCCTACGTATTATAAAAATATTAAAGTGTACCTACGTGTTTGATTTTGATTTATGGATGTTTATTGATCACGCCAACGGTTGAATGCATTTGTATGAAAGCCGAACACGGATAGACCATATAGCCTCGATTTAGACGCAGGTTTCTTTTTATATTAGTACCAGGTATGCTTCCGTGGGTCAATCGATCCAACATCCACGCGGGGTGCGCTGCCAAAGGTAAGAGTAATAACATCCTTACAGAGGCCATGAGAAAGCAGTAGGCAGTACAATTTACCTTCGATAATATCCTCGATGTGTGTGTACGGACAGGCAGTAGCATCTCCCCAGTTGAGAGACCACCAGATTGTCAGCGCGAACAGGAATATCGCGTATGTCCCGACGCCGAAGTTTTCGGCCACTGGAATTACATAAAGATAAATAAGATCCGGTTAAGAGTACCTACAAGTTTCACGAGCCAAAAACAGAAAACAGCTACTTTTTCAGCGAACATTTCTAAATAACTACAAGATACTCGTATATGATAAAAATATAATGACAAACATTAAAACGACACAGGTCCGTCGTCTACAAGCCCTTGAGCGAAACTGGATACCACGCGCGAGCGCAACGTTTAATAAGGCAATATTTGGACAATTTATTAAAATAAACTAAGAAAATAATAATAAAATATAAAAATTGGATTCGATTGATAAACACCTCAAATTTCAAATTATGTACCAGATATTTTTATATTCAACATATTCTTACAATTATGCGACACTTTCACACATGATAAAATTGCCTTTTTTCAGCGTGGACAATTTTTTTTAAGTATAAATACAATAAATAAAAACAATAAAATAAATATTAAAAAAGTAAATTAGTGGCTCACTAGTATACTATATGCCCAGTCCACACCATTTTTTTCAGATTATTATTTGCCACCAGTAAGCTGAAAAAGCAATTGAAATACCAGGCAGGTGTTTCGTGATTACGTAAAAACGTATGTTAGGAATGATTTTTTTCTAATTTAAATTGATCAGTTATCAAAAAAAAAAACTTTTTTACAAAAAAATACTACCGACTTCCAAATAAGAAAACTACAAAGTGAAAAATAACTTTATTTTTGGAAGTCGGTGTCTTTCGTAGGTACCATTTTTTTTCGTTATGGACACCGACTTCCAAAAATAAAGTTATTTTTCACTTTGTAGTTTTCTTATTTGGAAGTCGGTAGTATTTTTTTGTAAAAAAGTTTTTTTATTATTCACTTTTTAGTTGTACCTACCTAATAGGCAAGTTGTTTAGTAAGTTTCCTATAACGCCAGAATAGATTACCCGAATATCATGAAACTTGAACAAAACCGATCAAATGAGAGATCTGCTTACCCCTTAAGAGCATACTGGCGTGATGTTATGTTATGAAATGGTATAAACAATAAACAGACATGCGATTTCAGCAGTCCCGAGAGATTTGCCGTTATTTATTGAAGAGTTTTGTTGTATATCTTCGAAGTTCTTCATCAGATCTTCACCAAATTAAAATGGGACCAATTTCGGAACATACTCTTTTAAACAAAAAAAGAATTTTCAAAATCGGTCCACAATTGACGGAGATATCGGTGAACATACACAAAAAAAAAAAAAAAAAAAACATACAAGAAGTCGAACATAGAACCTCCTCCTTTTTCGAAAGTCGGTTAAATATGTAATGTACTTTTACTAGATAACTATTGTGACGCAAAAAGTTGCATTAAAAGATTTATCATATATCTTGTAGTTATTGAGAAATCTGCCCTGAAAAAGTAGCTGTTTTCTGTTTAAAGCTCGTGAAACTTGTAGGGACTCTTAAGTCTAGAAAAGGGAGTCAGTAATAGCGTGACGAGGGACTGTTCATAACAAGCAGGGATATCATAAGGTTATATTGTTTGAAGAGTGTTCTTATAAATTTAGTTTTCCTAATACATATATTATGTTGAAGCGGCTATTAGTAGATCGTAAGTATGCTTATCCTGTTAAATGCGAATGTGACAAAGCTAACAGCTTTCAAAGGTCCAATAATATATTTTGTGTCTAATGAGTTAGATGATAGTATGGATGAAGCTTTAAATAATCGTTTGGTGTTTGTTAGTGATACGGAACCGTTTTGGGAGGCGATACACACGTGTGTTCCGAAATTGGAAGAGGAGTAAAGGGGCGGCTCGCAAGTGACGATAGATGATATCGTCGGAAGATGAGGCGTCCTCGTCGCCGTTTTCGACGTAATGGTGCACCACGTGGGCCGTCTGTTAGAAGTCTTATGTCTGTGCCAGGTCGTGTTATGAAGTATGTTTATTGTGGATCTGCTATTCAGCAGCAGGCTTGGAAGTGTGCACATATCGTAAAGAACTCGGGTAATTCTACGATTAGCGAGTGGGACGGTATGGAAGAAGAAAACGTGTTCCGTCAACCCAAATAATAAGAGATAAGGGAGGAAGGTGATGATGATGAAGGCTATGTATGCTAAAAGTAAAAAAAAAAATATAATATTTGTGTGTCACGTGTGTGTATGTGTGTGTAATGTGTGTGTGTGTGTAAAAATGTTTCTTCTCTTCGTGAAAAATGTTTCACCAAGAGAAGAAACATTTTTGAACATAGCATAACATCACACCTAAAGTTCGGGTTGGGCAGAAGGGCTCTTATAGGTAACAACATTGTAACAGATTCTAAAACAAAGAGGAGGTTCAGTTCAGCAATGATCCTTTGCCATGTTGCCATTTTTCGATGATTCTTTTTTCGCGGCTATTATTACATAATAAACAAAATAGTAATACCCCCCATTTCCAAAGCGAAGAGTATTTTGCATTTTATACGTAGTGCTTTTTCGGAATCGATGGTTTTTTTCGGGAACTGAAAACTTGAAAGATGACACGTACATAGAAAATCTGGAGCACGTTTTGCTACCGAATTTTTAATAGTTTCCATGGATGACTTATATTATTATACCAACGGCTTTTCTCTAATTTTACTGACATTTGCACCGTTCTATCAAATCTCATACATAAATTAACTTTACAAACGTCTCCTATTTTTGGATCACATGATATTTTCTCTTAAGGTTACACTAGTCGAAAATTCTTCCATACAAACGTAGTCTAGGGATTATTGCACTGTTTGACGATGTACGTTCAAAATAAAAAGTGATATCAATTTGTCTCATTATTATCTAGCCCTGTATGGAAGCGAAAAAGTAAAAAAAGAAAATTTTTGAAAGTTATGAGCGTCGAAAGTTTCACATTTCGACACTAATTTTAACGCATTTTTGGGCGCAATTAAATACCATAATAAGACGGAAAATTGCAAAACGGCCTCCATACAGGGATAGATTAGTAGTTCAACAATGCATATAATTTTATTTTGAACAGATAGATTTAGTCGTTTTTTCATGATATCTAGACTGCCAAAGGTCTGTTTATAAAATTTCGCGCGCTCGGTTTCATCCTAAACCATTATCCATTTCGCTACAAATTTGTAAAAGTGTGTATTCGTATACGAACTAGCTTCCTACTGCTCATCACAGCATCTATCTCTTCCGCACGTGTTGTCGGTTGATATAAAATGCATTTCAACCCCGCGCACAAAATAGTTCGTGCCGTCGACTAGTGTACCCTTAAACCCCAAAGCTTACCGACAATAAGTTCAAAGCAGCATCCGCATAGCTCAGCAGCGGCGATGGCCTCCTCAAACAATAGCCTGATGAAGGGATCCTTAATGACCTTCTGGACGGCCCTCCTCGCGCAGTGGGCTAGCAGTGACGTTAGGAGGATGAAGAGTGTCGACACCACCAGTGGGGCGAAGGTTACTTTGTTTATCTGGAAAGAGAACAGGTGTAGGTGAGCAGAGGTTGCCTGTAAGAGATTGCCTAGTGCGATAAGAGCGCTCATTGTACACTTGTTTTTGTGAACGTTTTTCCTGCACGTATTTTGTAGTGTACTAAAATGTATATAATAAATAAATACATATGAGTAAGACTATTACATCATCATGCTTGTACCCTCAATAATGGAGGATGTTTATGTTGTTTATTAATGGTATAAATAAATCAGTGGCCGATAAAAACTGAAGCTTTATTAAGAATTTAATAAACGAGCACAACAAAATTATATAGTTTTATTTCAAGGCGTACCACAGACATCTAATTATGTTGCCATGAGTGATTATTTCCAACACCCTCCCTTAATCACTACATGCTAACTTACAAGCAGATCTTAAACTAACCAACTTTGGTTTTGGCAAACACTTGGTGAACAAGTCTGCGGGCTGGTTCTCTGTAGCAATATACAAAATATTTATCTTATACAACTTAATTATATCTCTTACATACTTAAGTTTTATATCCAAATGTTTCAGTCTAGCACAATTATTATCATTCAATATAGCCTTAATCGCAGACTGATTATCCTCAAAGATAGACATTTGAATCATTTTACAATTTAAAATTTCTTTAGTTATGTTATAAAGTACAATTAAATCTTGAACAGCCCTAGCTAATGACAAAATCTCTGCCTCAGTAGAGGACAGTGCAATAGAACTTTGCTTCTTTACACACCAAATTACAGGACAATCATTAAAGAAAATTATATAACCAGAAACAGACTTTCTATCCTTCATATTAGATCCCCAATCTGCATCTACATAAACATTCAAGTTAACTTCATCAGTAATGTATCTTTGAAATATTAATTTAAGCTCTGATGTTCCCTTTAAATAGCGAAGGATTCTCTTTAGCCCAACCCAAGCAGCAATAGTTGGTCGCTCTTGAACTTGGCTAAGACAGTTTACAGAATACAAGATATCAGGTCGAGAGGTCATTGACAAATACAACAATGCACCTACTAGTTCACGGTAAGGACCATGAAACTCTTCACCATCAACAAAATCTGATACAGTAGACTTAGGAACTAAAGGAGTGTCACATGACTTACATTCTGTCATTTTAAATCTAGCTAATACCTTATCAATATATGCTGTCTGACTTAAACAAAGTTTATCATGAACATATTCTAATTTTATACCAAGGAACTCATCAGCAATATCAGCTTTAGACATTTCAAATTCTTTTCTAAGTAATTGAATTACAATCTGAACTTCAGCCTCATTTGAACCTGCTAATATTAAATCGTCCACATAGAGAACTATATATATCTCACAATTATTAGACTTCTTTACAAATACACATGACTCAAATTCAAGTTGCTGAAAATTCAATTTAAATATAAAATCTGTGAATCTTCTAAACCACTGTCTAGGTGCCTGTTTAAGTCCATACAAACTTTTAAGCAATTTACATACTCGACCAGATTTATCATCATAACCTTTAGGTTGATCCATAAAGATTGTTTCATCTAACTGACCATTTAAAAAGGCAGTTTTAACATCTAATACATACATATTAAAATTCTTCTGAAGGAAAATAGCAAACATTAATCTCAGATATGACATGCCAATAACTGGCGCATAGGTTTCAAAATAATTTATACCTGATCTCTGCTCAAACCCACGAGCAACTAACCTAGCCTTATGAATATTATTCCTTTTTATACATAATACCCATTTACATGTCATTGACCTTTCACCTTCAGGTAGTTCAACAAGCTCCCACACCTTATTCTTATGTAAGGACTCAATCTCTTGATCCATGGCCTGTTTCCATAAAGCTTGCTCATTTGCAGGCAATTCCTGTACTTCTTCATATGAGATGGATTCAAGACTTTCTACAGTCACTTCATAGACATAATGATCCTTAAATCTAGCTGGTAGCTTAGTCTCTCTTTTAGATTGTCTAGGCCTGTTATTCTCCGCTTCATTTTCTACACAATCCAAGAATTCATCTTGACCACCATCAGCCATCCCTGGCTCTTCAGCTGCCTCAGGAACCACATCAGACTCAGGAACAGTCTTCTCTCTCATTATATTATCAACAGAGTCAGGAATACTCATCCTCTTCTCTTCATTGAATATTACATTACGTGAAACAGTTATACGATTAGTTTTCTGATCCAACAAACGATAGCCCATATTGGAGTATCCTACAAAAATCATTTTTCTAGATTTGGGATCCAGCTTCTTCCTCAGGTTATCAGGTACTCTCATATAAGCATCACATCCGAAAACCTTGATGTTATTCAAATTAGGTGGCTTTCCAAACTTAAGTTCAAAAGGAGTCTTACCCACTGTATGGTTCGGAGTCCGGTTCTTCAGATAAGCAGCAGTCTGCACCGCATAGCCCCAAAAAGTCTTGGGCAGGTTTGAATCAAAGATGAGAGCTCGAGCCTTCTCCAACAAATACCTATTTGCTCTCTCTGCAACACCGTTCAAGGGAGGTGTGTATGGTGGGGCAGGATCTAGCAAAATATTCTTCAATTTACAATAGCGTGCAAGCTCACCTGATACATATTCCTTGGCATTGTCACATCTTATTTTATATACTTCTGGATTCTGCCTGAAAAACTGCTTGAATATACCAGTAATGTCACTTTTATTTTTCAATAGATGTACTTCACAAAATCTTGAACAATCATCTATTAAGGTAACAAAGTACCTCTCATTATCACTGATAGGTGGGTCAAGCGGACCACAAATATCAGTATGAATCATTCTCATGGGTTTATCTTCCCTCTCTCTCGGACCTTTGCCCATTGGCGCATTGACTTGTTTAGCAGTCACACATTCTTCACAAAAATTTAAAGAGTCTGATACTGGCAATCCCAACTCTTTCATTACATTGTTGCTAGAATGTCCCATACGCCTGTGCCATAACTTAGCATCTTGCTCAACAAAGTGTGTTACAGCTGATGTACTAATAGGATCAAACTGACTTAAATACTGACCTTTTTCATTTAATCTGGCAATAACAAATTTTTCTTTATTCATATTAACTATTGCAACATTATTTGTGAAGATAACACTGTAACCAGCTCTCTGTATGTTTTTCACGGATATCAACTGACCATTCAACTCTGGAATATACAAGACATCTTTGAGAGTTATCTCTCGACCATTCAGCATTCCGACAATTGTCCCAATACCTTTGACTTCTAGAACTTCAACTTTAGATGCACATGTCACAGTGCCGCTGTGGGGCCTCATGTCCTTAAACCATTCCTGTTTGCTGCACATGTGCGTCGATGCACCAGAGTCCAACATAAAATGTTCACTTGTTTGATTGACCATAAAGGTAACCGCAGCAGACTCACTGTTTGACTTTGGCTTAGTACGACAATCCTTTTTCAAGTGACCGGAACGTCCACAGTTAAAACATGTTGATTTTCTTGGACAATATTTTGCAACATGACCCTTTTTCTTACATTTGTAACATGTCATATATTGGTATTTTTCGGCATTAAATGCTACATTTGTTTTTGTATTTTCTGTCTTCTTTTCACTTGTGTCACTTTTTAATGCCTCTGCATTTAGTAATCTTTGTATAACAAAATCTGAAGTCAATGTCATATCTGGCTGATTCTCTATTGTTGCCTTTATTATATCATATTCCGGAGGTAATGACATTAAGATATAAATGACAATATCCATGTCTTTCACAGTTGTTCCCGAAGCTCGCAATTCGTTCACCAATCCCAGTATTTCATTTATATGTTCCTGCATACTGCTATCACAGCGCTTTTTTGTGTTCGTGAGTTTCTTTCTTACTAGGATCTGGCTTACAGCACTTGATTTTCCATATTTTTCCTTTAAAGCCTGCCATAGTTTATATGCTGTAGTTTCATCCGACATTGCCATCAATATGGAATCATCAATCATACTAAGTAACAATGCGTACGCCTTTTTCGATTTTGAATCCACAGTTTCTTCCTTTATCAGAAACTGATCCAGGTCTTTTGCAGCAAAAATAGCTTCTGCCCGACGTTTCCACAACAGATAATTCGTCCCTCTGAATGGTTCGACAATATATTTTACATTTTCTTCCCGGGCCGCCATATTGCATAGCCAGCCACACGACACGAAACAGCCCAAACCACCCAAGTAGAAAATCTTTGCTTTTACTTCTGCTCCAACACTTCCTTATGATTTTTCGGAACCACGCTCTGCTGTTGTTTATTAATGGTATAAATAAATCAGTGGCCGATAAAAACTGAAGCTTTATTAAGAATTTAATAAACGAGCACAACAAAATTATATAGTTTTATTTCAAGGCGTACCACAGACATCTAATTATGTTGCCATGAGTGATTATTTCCAACAGTTTATATATCAAGTTGTAGATCCACTTTTGTTTTGTTATAAGTTTTGTGGCGACATCTATATTGGTTCATCCAAACTAAAAAATGGATCAGAAATAAAAACAAATCCTCTATCGAGCAAGCAGAGGTCACGCAGCAACAGACGATCGCCAACCGCCAACCGTGTTGGCCACAAATAATGACCTCTAAAGGGATCCATAATTCATAATTTACCTGTCCTTGTCATATGTTAGTTAGTGTAGGCGCAACACGTTTTCTTCTTCCATACTGTCTTGTCCCCCGTCACACTATCACTGACTACCTTTTCTTTAATATCACTCCTCACACAGTTCATCCATCTTTTCTTTGGCCGTCCCTTTCCTCTCCATGCATCCACATTTATATCCATAACTTTTTTTAATAACATTCGTGTCATCCCTCCTTATCACATGATGATTATAATTACGAAATCCTGTCACGAAAAACTCCAAAGTAACTAAAATAGTTACTAAAACTTTCAAGATTGTATCAACAACTTCAGTTTTAGAGCCAGAGTATATAGCTGAAGACAAGTTTTACATCTTCATGAGTCTAACTTCCGCCAAGTAATATACAAATTGTTTATAACTTTGAAGAACGTTTGCTTGGAATTCTCTTGTATTCTTGGGTAGTAATGAAACGGGTTCACTGTTTTAATTTTTGTAATAGTTTTGTAGAATTTTGTAGGATACTATTGTGATACATTTTTATTTTGACCATTTTTTTTACTTTTTTACTTGTGTTGTGTTTGCTCTTGACTCTAGTCTAGGTCAGAGGTGACAGAGACAGAGTTGTTGATGGAGTGAGCTTACCCAGAAAAAGCCTGTTCACTCTAACTTTGAAGAGATTCGGGTTGCATGCGTTCGGAAACACAGTGCGTCTGTGTTTCCGAACGCATACAGGCATGGCAGGCATGGCAGTGAGTTCCACTCTTTTGCTGTGCGCATTATGAAGGATGTTTGGAAGCGCTTGGTGCGAATTGGTGGAATGGCAACTAGGTGAGGATGGTAACTTGCAGTGCGTCTAGATGTCCGATGGTAGAAGGGGGCTGGTGGGATGAGGTCGTGGAGTTCATGAGCACTCTCGCCAAAATACAGTCTGTAGAAGACCGACAAGCAGGCAACCTTACGGCGATGAGCCAAGCTGTGAAGCTAAGTATCCACCAGTTTGACGTCGCCAATTAGTCACTTAGCTCTGCGTTCCACCGAGTTAAACGCGGCAAGCTGATATTTAGCTGAGCCATCCCAGAGGTGGCTGCAATACTCCATGCAGGATCGGACTTGCGCTTTGTAAAGAGTTAATAGCTGTCCAGACATAAAGTATCGCTTCACTCTGTTTAGGACGCCCAGTTTCTTTGCCGCAATTTGGGCTTTGTACTCGATGGAGGCGCCGAAGTTGAGACTGGATGTCAACTCCATGCCAAGGAGCTCGAGCTGATCAGTTACAGGAACAGATGCACCCCGAAAAGTAGGCGTTTGGATGAAATGAGTCGTTTTTGCGGTAAAAAGACATGCCTGTGTTTTGGTGGCGTTAAAAGAGACCAGATTGTCATCAGCCCAACAGGAGACAAGACTTAAGGTCAAATCAGTACGCTCCACCATAGCCTCTCTCAAGTATCGAACATCATCTCCGCCGCTTTTTGCGCTGGATAAGTATTTCTCTGAAACAGTACTGTCATCTGCATACCCAACAATACCAGGCAGAAGTCCATATGATATTTCGAAAACTATATTATATTTCGGTATCAAAGGCTCTAGAGAGGCCCTAGACAAATGACATACGTTCAACGTTCGCGTGTGGCGGGTTCGCGGTGAGTGCTAACGCGTGCCCGTGTTCCCGCCATAAGCAACACAGGAGGACACCGTGGCGTTTTAGTGGGTTGGAGTCCCACATAACTGAGCTATCTCCCCGTGGTAGCACAGTATGCATGAGCATTCCAACAAGATAAAATAAAAATTAAACATTCACGTGGCGGTAGCGATTGGAAAAATGTTTAGAAATGTTTTTCATCATTTTGGCATTTTGACCATCGTCTACTTTTATAGAGCCTAAAGTGACATTCTACAATAGCGAATATAGCGATTGTCGCAATGTCAAAAACTTTTGTGACGTGACATTTTGGCAGCACATATCAATCCCATAAAATTTGTATTTTTCTACAATTGTTTTTGAGGATGAATGAGTATCCGTGGAGTTTCTTGCACGTTCTTCTCCATAAAGACCGACGCTCGCGAATGTGTAGCACGCTTTATCTTTTACTTGACATTTCAAAAGTACCTTTAAGTTATTTAATTAAAATAATTAATTTTGATTTTGAATATCAATCTGTCTAGAGACTCATTACCTTTCAACTCTAGGAATATCACGTATATTGCGACTGAAGGGAAAATCCAAGCGTGCATTAATTTTTAGACAATTCAGGTGTAGGCATTGTATTAATGAAAAGGCCTATATATGTGATAATAAAGTAAGATTGACATAAGTTAATAAATTAAAATTTTAGCTCTAACCCGTTAAAATTACAGCGTCAATCCTTTTTTTTATGTGGAGATGTCATCATTAGGGTTTGCAATCCCGCATTCCGCGTTCCCGCATTCCAGCGGTTTCCCGCATGTTAATAAGGACTGCGGAATTCCAGCATTTGTGCGGTAAATACCGCGCGGGAATTTTTTGCAGCCGGTTATATCTGTAGTCCTATAAGGAATAAGATGTCAGACAAAACAATTGATACAGTTGTTTTTTACGCTCTTATTTTCAGAACAAAAAGTAATTTTCATTATTATGATTTGTGATTTCTCTTCTCGTTTTTAACACGAAGTTACTTCTGATTTATTATATGTTTATTTTACTTACAAATTATTTACCAATGACTAATTATTATATTGGCGGTGCAATTGATCTCTTAATTTCTAGTCTAGTAGACTTATATGTTATAATCTACTATAAAATTAGTAATATATATATAACAGCAAGCATGAAGTATGCGTATGCGTAAAGTAAATAGAGACAATAATCTATGTATAAGTTACGATTTGATGTTAATTGTTAGTAAAACTAACTTAGTATTGTTTGTTACTTAGTACCATATGTAATATGTTATAGATGTCCTGACTGATTTCTGTTCGAATAAAAACAGTTTTTACGTATATTATGCCTACCTGTTTCATTTTTAAATACCATGAACTGTTTTTAAGCTTATTCTTAAGTAAAAATAAAAAAATGCCGTAGTAATAGCATTATTATATTCATGTATAAGAACTTTTAAATCTTTTGCGGGAATTCCAGCGAGATCCCGCTGGAAAGACAAATTTCCCGCAATTTTCCAGCTGTAAAAAAAATACTGCGGGATTGCAAACCCTAGTCATCATGGATACCCACTAGAGAGAACAGAGAATTATGTTGGACTCCTACCTAGTTGCAACTAGACCCCACGGTTCCAGTTCCATGCTGGTTACTATGGTTGACTAAGGAACAATATAAGTCAACGAACTCAGTTCCAAATAGGCAAACTCTGAACTACTAATCGATCACTTGGAAAAATTCCTAGGAGATCGAATTTATTGACACTGCAACATATAAAATAATACTAAAATAACTTTCAAACTTATTCATCAAAGTCCAAACTAAAAACAACCGATCACTGACAAGAATTTGCTAATACTCTGCGAACTATTCAACTACAGTCCCAGTAAGAAAAGGTTCGTCAACATTAGATCTATTTTTGTTTGCTCCATGCATGAGAGTCCACTTCACCGTGTTTCCTTTTCAGTATTGTCATTATGTTAATGTCACAGAATATCAGCAATATCAATTAAACAGATTTGAAATAAATTTAATTAAAGAGCTAACCCACTACGAAGATTTTAGTTTGATGTAAACAGGACATTTGCGGCAGGTTTGTACTATTATGACCTTTATTTTAGGATCGAATAAATTCGTAGTTTTTCTAAGCAATAGTATATCCAAAGCTGTAGGTTCAAAAGATACCGTTTACCTAAATATCATGGCTTTATAAAGTAAAATTCTTAATACTGAGGAAGGTATAACGACTCGACTGTACCAACACAACTACTCCGGGGAATAACCGGATAGAAACAAGTGGGGGTAATATAAATAATGGTTGTAAACGAAGTCGTAGGTAACTGAAAACGTTACATCCCCAGAGATAACTGTGGGGGATAAACACGGTATAAATAATGTGTGTCTGGGACGAGAACTCGACAGTAATATTTGTTGTGTGTCTTGTTTCTAGCAAAGCTAGATAGGTGCTGCTCTATGCTTTTGGAGACAAAATGTTTGGCAGTTAATATGTTGCAACGGCTTTGAATCACTCAAAGAAGATAAGACTTGGAAAACTACCAACTATAGTACTCGACGATAATATTTGTTGATCAATCACGGCTAAACGGATAAGAAACACAGGCCAGACATGGCTCAGATCACGCGTCAACGATTGAATGGATTTGGAAGAAACATGGCTCACGAGTAGACACCATAGCTTTATAACCATAGCTTATCAAAAAAGTTAATAGATGGACCAACAAAGATACTTCCCAACGGTTATTGTTGGACTGTTGTATGTGTTCAAATCGCGCCGAATACTTTGCTTTCGCGATGCAGGATTTGTATGACGTCATCTCATTAGTTCGTTAACTGTCGTATAACTAATGAAAAATCATGTAAAAACTCATATATACAAATTAAAAACCTATGGAAGCCTAGAATTACTAATTTAATTACCAAAACGCTTGCACCGATGATATGGCTCAGCTAAGCATTACTACCGCTGAGCGTCTTATGCTTTGTGTCCCAGAAAAAGCACAGTTCTTGTGAGATAGAAAAGGAGAGTGAAGACGCAAAAATGTTAGTACGACTCACGACTTTTTCCATTGGTAATTACACTAACCTTTACTGCGGAAAACTAAACGAACGCTACATTGGCTTAAAGATGGATCTTTCTTCAGGTCCTTTTTAGGGTTCCGAAGTCAACAAGGAACCCTTATAGTTTCGCTCTGTCCGTCTGTCCGTCCGCAGCTTAGCTGAGAAAATCTAAGTACTAGAAAGCTGTAATTTGGCATGGATATATATATTAATAATTCCGACAAAGTGGTAAATTTTTTTTTTTGGCTTCCTTCTATCCACTTAAAGTGGGGATGTTTTTTTCTCTCGTCTATCCCATGGTGTGGGGTATCGTTGGATAGGCCATTCAAAAATGTTATGGGTTTGTTAAAATCATTTTTCGATTCAGAGATCCGTTTGCGTAAAATTAAGCTTTAAATTGCAAATTTATGCTGAGTCAAGTGTCCTCCCCCTGCCAGCGAAATGGCTGTTCTTGGCTATGTGAAAAAAATCATGGCAGCAGTAAATATAACGAAATTAAAAGGAAAACTATCACAGATAAGAAGGCTTTACAAGTTTAAGAGTAATAGTCGACTAACTTATAAAATGTACTTAAAAAGTAAAAATTTTGTACAAATGCCATTGAAATAGTTATTTATGCTACAAGTGCGGAAGGTAGGTGATTTCCGATGAGTGGTATTTTATTCACGAGAGAGCGAAGCGAGTGAGTGGATAAATCGACACGAGTCGGAAATCATCTCACGCACGTGTATCATACAATATTTTACTATGCATTGTGCGAGGAAATAAAAAAAAAATCTGAACCAAGCAAGTAATTAATAAAATCGCGGACTTATTCAAGGGCGCTCAGCATATCCACAGATTAACTTTTACTGCGTATGTGCAAATAGCTGTCACGTCGTAACGCAAAAAGGCACGAGCAAAATATTTATTCTGTCAAACATATTTAATGAATTTTTAAAATTAATTTATTGATCAAAATCTAAATCTAGAGAAATTAAAAACGCCTCAAATGAAGTATTCGTTTTGTTTTACCTTTTATATGAATGATAATCTGTACTTAACAATTTTTTTAAACTTTTCTCAAATAATAAAAACTCTATGCGGCGGGCTGACGTTGGAGTTAAAAATTAAAAAAGTACAGGAAAGTAAAAAGCACTAGTAATAAAAAGTGACACTTTCCGCACAGTTTGGCTGCTTGGAAAACGCTCTTTTCGAGGACATGCATTGTAAAATTACTTAAATAACGTTGTTAGCTGTGTAAAACAGAATAAATATATGCTTATGAACCATGTAAAAATATACACAAATAAAATCAAAACAGGCTTTACAAGTTTACGAGTAATAGTCGACCAACTTATAAAATGTACTTGGCACAGTAAAATTTTTAGTTAGAAGTTGTTGATTTTTAGTTTTTAACCGACTTCTTGATATTTTATTTTTGTTTTCTGCGGTTCTTTAAATGAAGGCTGTTTATTATACCATTGAAAAGTTTGGTTCTCAATTACCTAAAAAGGGCTGTATGATAACTTTAAGTGGTTTTTGTTACAAGAAGCAATATTTTTTAACAAAAATAAAAATATTTGTGAAATAAGCATTTTTCAGATATAAGCATCACTGTACACACACACACACATACGGGTGGTTCAGTGAAAACTAACCATACTATGGGTGATACATAAACAGTGAGCCGAATTTAATTTAAAAAAAACTGTAACCTATAACATAAAAGTAGGAAACCTTATATGTTATAGGTACCAATTTTTTTGCTATATAGACACCGACTTTCAAAAATAAACTTATTTTTCACTTTGTAGTTTTTTATTTGGTAGTATTATTTTGCAAAAAAGTTTTTGAATTACCCTTTTTAGTTGTACCTATCTAATAGACAAGTTGTATAGTAAGTACCTATAACGCCAGAATAGATTACCCGAATAACATGAAACTTGAACATAATCGATGAAATGAGAGATCTGCGTACCCCTTTCGAGCGTACTGGCGTGATGTTATGTTATGAAATGGTATAAACAATAAACAGACATGCGATTGCAGCAATCCCGAGAGATATTCCGTTATTTATTGAAGAGTTCTGTTGTATATCTCCGAAGTTCTTCATCAGATCTTCACCAAATTAAAATGGGACCAATTTCGGAATATGTTCTTTCAAACAAAAAAAAGAATTTTCAAAAACGGTCCACTACTGACGGAGATATCGGTGAACATACACAAAACATACATGAAGTCGAACATAGAACCTCCTCCTTTTTGGTAAGTCGGTTAAAAAGTAAGAAACCTTATGAAATTACCGAACCGATGACACCAAAGCGAAATATTTCCTTTAATTTCCAGCAAGTTATTTAACTTAGAATAAAGATTGGTTCACTGTTCAAAAATGCATTAAACAATAAACAAACATGAGATTGCAGAAATCCCGAGAGATTCACCATCATTTATTGCAGAGTATTGTTGTATATCTCCAAAGTTCTTTCTTCATCAGATCAGCAACAACTTTCAAATATAAAAAAATAATTAAAAATAATAAATAAACACAAAAAATATAGTCGAATTGAGAACCTCCACCTTTTTGAAGTCGGTTAAAAATACTTAATGAAAACTGTTCTGCATTGAACTCAAATCTTAATAAAATTGCCTTCGCTACCGGCTTCCCGTGTCTTTCACAGAATCAATTTTCCTTCAACCATTTCACCTTCAGCGAGGTTTGTTTAAACCTGGTTTAAACAGAGTCAATAGCTTTATTGATTGCTTTAAACAATGGTCGGCGCTAAGTCTCTATTGAGACCTAGGCTTCCTAGAATCTAGGAGCAATTAATCAGTTCAGGCATTCACAAGTGAAGCTAGGCAGAACGTGTTTGTACTGGGCAAATGTTGGTTATTGGTGCAAAGTTGGTTGAGATATTGGTTAAGAAGCATCTTATAAAAACCTTTTAAATTATGATTATCTTGATTTTTCCAAGCTATTATAAATAAAAACTTGTAAAAATCAAGAAACAGGACGGCACAGAATATACCTGGGGGGTGACCATAACCTCTTAGAGCGGTATCAATTTGAGATCGAATAAGGGACAGATGTATCTGACTTGTATACATCTGTCACTTACTCGATATCAGATTGGCACCGTTTACCGTATTCCCGTCACGGTTTCTGTCTAAGTCCCACAAAAAAAAAACAGCTCAAAGTGATAATGATTACATTGTTACCTTTTATCAATATAATGACTTGTTATCTATAATATTAAGTGTTAGAAGTATTTGAAGTCAAGAAGTTTAAAAAGTGTGATAGCCGTTTATCTCTCAGAAATTAATGACAAAATACCCTCTCAACGTAATAAAAATTAATAAACTCTCTTAATATTCTTAAAAATCTTAACATAATTAAACAAAATACGAAAATGCTCAACTTATAAATTATCTGGCACTAAATTATTCAGAGCCTGAAGGCTTTACGACCTAGATTAGCTTTCGCTAACGAGCTAAGTTTTTGTGACCTAGAGACTAGGTACTGGATTATCTAACTTATTCTCATGCTGTAGCAGTACGCTAGGCCAAAAGTTTATTTTGTCTTGAATCTTATTTTAAAAAGCTTGATTTGCCCGCCGCTTCGTTCCAGTGGTCTTTCCTACAGGCATCGTTCGCACGTGTCAAAACTGTCATGACGCGACTGTGAAAAAGGAACAGGTATATAACTTCACTTGTATACATCTGTTCCTAAAGCTCAATTTACATTTCCGCGGGATGTAATGGAAGCGTAATTAACTTTTCACACCATCAGCTCGACAATGTCCAATCTTAAGGGAGGTAAAGTTGTATGAAACTCCCAAGGGAGTAAAGTGATTTGGATTTGGAACGTCATATTCGTTTGGAAACTCGTGGAAAACTAAGTAAAAAAATGCCCATATGGCATTGTAAAGAGGTTTATTCGAAAATTGAACTGGCCACCATAAACACTCAAACAGAAAAAAAAAGACGCGATTTCAAAGAATGTGGAGTAATAGAAGGTATTTGGTGGTGTGAATTTCTGTGAATTTTCGTGTTGATAAATATTTCGAGTGATACCTAGAGATTCTACTCCAGAGTTTATTAAAACAGATGCTTTAGAGATTATTGATAATTTACAGAGCCCTGGCTTTATTATTCCGCAGAAGATGTGAAAAGTAGTGCATGCTTCTCTGGGATAAAGCCTGTCTTTGGCAGCTGGAACCCCTCGCTTCACTCAGGTCTCTTCATAAGCGCATGACGTAAGACACTGCTTTATCCCCTTAGTGCATAATCTACTATTATGTCAATAAATTATGTTACGTATAAATACGAGCCGAAAAACTTCGGGCTCGCGCACGAAGGGTTCCGTACTATTATCGCAAAAAACGTCAAAAAAAAACCGTTTGCTGTATGGGAGCCCCACTATTTTATCTGTTTTTAGTATTTGTTGTTGTAGTGGCAAAATAAATACATCTGTGAAAATGTCAACTGTCTAGCTATCACGGTTCATGAGATACAACCTGGTGACAGACAGACAGATGGACAGTGGAGTCTTAGTAATAGGGTCCCGTTTTTACCCATTGGGTACGGAACCCTAAAAAGAGGTCGCTTCTGCGGAATTCTCGTATTTAGTCCGTAACACAATGGACATAAAGTTCATTATGTTATGTACAATTTCGTTGTAAAAAATCGCTTTCATTCCATTCCACGGCAATGTAAATTGAGCCTTACGCACAATGGTAATAACCTTGCTCTAAGAGATAATGGTAGCCCCAGAGATAAAAATCTGTCGCACTCAGCGTTAATGTAACTAGCAGTGTATACTATTCTATGTATTCTTTTCACCAAGTTTATTTACACTATTTCATAACAACATTTTTCTTTTGACAGCCGACCATAGATTTCTTCCGTATTTAATAAATTTACTCTTTGGTCCGCGCGCTCTATTGTTTGTCTATGGTTTCGACAAATAATTATTGAACATCGCGGACGACATAGGTCTACCTACATTTTAATATGTTTTATATTTGTATAATATTTACACATACTCTGACCCACCTTCTGTGTTTATTTTATTTTGTTTGTTATTTATATATTCTATTTTCTTGTATTATTTAAGTATTTTCCGTTTCCGTAAGCGTGTCCGTGGCATCAACAGTTGGTCTTATCAGAATATCAGCGCAGCGTTATTTCCTTTTTTTGATATCGCTGCACATGCTGAGATAGGAGCCTTTTTGGTCTCACACGGGGTTTTAATTTTTAATTTTGTTTAATTTTAAGCTGATTTCTCGTGTCTCCTGTGCGGGTCACAAATAAATACTTTTTCTTTCTTTTCTTTCTTTTTCAGAGAAAATTATTTAAAATCTACTGAGTACCTACAGAGTATGCGACACATAAACATATAAGTATAACGATCAATAATAATAATATAGAGTTTGGGTTCTCGCCAAACTTCTTGGCCGCCCTGAAGTTGGCTACAATGGCTGCGCAGTAGTAAATCTCATACAAAAACAGCACCGTTTCGTGCCTTGCGCATCGGAAAGCCAACTTCAGGGCGGCCCAGAAGTTTGGCGAGCACTATATAACTGTTTCAGACTGTTTAAATCGCGAACCGGAAAACGTCACGATGCTTTGGAAGGCCTCCTACTAGGTGGACCGATGACCTGATGAAGACGCACGGGACCAGTCAATGTAGCAGAGACACCGTTTTGGGGGAGGCCTATGTTCAACAGTGGACGTCTTCCGGTTGAAATGATGATAATGATGATGATGTAAACATTATACCAGTCTTAAAAGAAGAGCTGGTGGAGGAATATATTGAAAATACATTGAGCTTATGTTGATTTTTTTAATAGAGAATAATAATTAATAGTAGCCCGCCGGTATCGGGAAGAGGGTCCAAGGTACCGTTGGTCAGGGATCCTTTTAACGATACGTGCCGTGTCCAGGAGTACCACTTTCTCAACGAGAGCCTCCTCAGATATTCGTCGAGGCTCTTGGCTATTATGCCATTGGCCGTCAAGACTATCGGCACAATGATCGCTGTATTCACATTCCACATATCGACACCTCGCGAGCCAGATCAATATGCTTACTTTTCTCATCTCTCTCAGCCTTAATGTTGTTTTGCTGTTCTCGTCATGGGGGAAGAATAACAAATGTCACATCGAGCCTTAATAACTTAGGAATCCCTGCATTTTTATAAACCTAACAGCTTTATTTTACTGCTAAGTTATTTCATAAATTCCAATTAGATAACTTACACAGCTCTATTGCAACAAATCTAGTTCAAGTAAAATAAAAACACTTTCAATATTATTTCAACACCTCAGGTATTTTCTTATTTTTATTTTGAAGCATACACAGTTTTTTTTAAACATCATCCTTTAAAATTTCACACGCGCACTGACCAAAAATAACTGTTTCCAGAAATCTAAACTGCAACTCCATATCATTCAGTATTTTGCGAATTGAAATGGATTATCCGTGAAATAAATCCATTCTTATTATTTTTCTATTATTTTTGTTGAAAAAATTTTGACTCGCACACTGTTCCGTTGTTGTTGAATTAGGTAATTTACAGGCTATGTATGCAATATTTGTAAGTACATTTATCAAGTGAAGGGTTTAACTGTTAGTGCTTGTAATACTTTATACCTATACTAGCTGACCCGGCAAACTTTGTTTTGCCATAAAAACACCAAACATTCATCTACCCTACTCTACCTACCCTACCCTACGCTACCCTACCTATCTACCCTACCTACCATACCCTAACTACACTACCCTACCTACCCAACCTACCTACCCTACCTACCTACCCTACCCTGCCTACCCTATCCTACCTACCCTACACTACATAAAAAAAGAAAAAAAAACTTCACATAAACCATCTACTAAATAGTCCGAACATAGCCTAAAAATTTGGTTTGGATAGGTGAAAAAATAGTAGTAGTAGTTATAAAATTACAACGAAAAGTGGCATTGATTTTATACTATATAAAACTGCATTACCACTGACTGACTCACTGACTGACTCACTCATTGACATAATTGTTCTCCCAGATGGTGGATGGGGAGGTGGGTATATTTTGACAGATTTGTAAACAAGTAACTCCCGTGAGTATGGGAAAAGTGCCAAACCTCCCCTTTTCCCCCCCCCCTCCTTCCCCCCTCTATCGTATCTCGGAAACTAAGGTACCCGTATTCTGTTTTTTTTACGGATTCGTTTAGAGGAGGCTCGCAAAAGTAAAAACCATTTTTCAAAGTTGACCCCCTCGCCCCCCTTCTCCCCCCCTTTAAGCGGATCTCGGAAGTTGATAGACTTGGAACATTTCTTTTTTCAGATTCATATAAAGGGGCAATGCTATAGTCACAAACAAACCATTTTTTAAAGTTGACCCCCTTGGCCCCCTTCTCCCCCCTCCCCCCCGTTTTAGCTAATCTTTTTTTTTCAGTTTTTTTTACGGATTCGTTTAGAGGAGGCTCGGAAAAGTAAAAAGCATTTTTCAAAGTTGACCCCCTCGCCCCCCTTCTCCCCCCCTTTAAGCGGATCTCGGAAGTTGAGAGACTTGGAACATTTCTTTTTTCAGATTCATATAAAGGGGCAATGCTATAGTCACAAACAAACCATTTTTCAAAGTTGACCCCCTTGCCCCCCATCTCCCCCCTCCCCCCGTTTTGGCGAATCTTTTTTTTTCAGTATTTTTTACGGATTCGTTTAGTAGGTGTAGGGTAGGTGTAGGGTAGGTGTAGGGTAGGTGTAGGGTAGGTGTAGGGTAGGTGTAGGGTAGGTGTAGGGTAGGTGTAGGGTAGGTGTAGGGTAGGTGTAGGGTAGGTGTAGGGTAGGTGTAGGGTAGGTGTAGGGTAGGTGTAGGGTAGGTGT
The DNA here is from genome assembly GCA_948252205.1 of Orthosia incerta. Lineage (NCBI taxonomy): Eukaryota > Metazoa > Arthropoda > Insecta > Lepidoptera > Noctuidae > Orthosia > Orthosia incerta. The sequence continues at coordinate 24,229,641 of OX411759.1, read as the reverse complement.
AGGGTAGGTGTAGGGTAGGTGTAGGGTAGGTGTAGGGTAGGTGTAGGGTAGGTGTAGGGTAGGTGTAGGGTAGGTGTAGGGTAGGTGTAGGGTAGGTGTAGGGTAGGTGTAGGGTAGGTGTAGGGTAGGTGTAGGGTAGGTGTAGGGTAGGTGTAGGGTAGGTGTAGGGTAGGTGTAGGGTAGGTGTAGGGTAGGTGTAGGGTAGGTGTAGGGTAGGTGTAGGGTAGGTGTAGGGTAGGTGTAGGGTAGGTGTAGGGTAGGTGTAGGGTAGGTGTAGGGTAGGTGTAGGGTAGGTGTAGGGTAGGTGTAGGGTAGGTGTAGGGTAGGTGTAGGGTAGGTGTAGGGTAGGTGTAGGGTAGGTGTAGGGTAGGTGTAGGGTAGGTGTAGGGTAGGTGTAGGGTAGGTGTAGGGTAGGTGTAGGGTAGGTGTAGGGTAGGTGTAGGGTAGGTGTAGGGTAGGTGTAGGGTAGGTGTAGGGTAGGTGTAGGGTAGGTGTAGGGTAGGTGTAGGGTAGGTGTAGGGTAGGTGTAGGGTAGGTGTAGGGTAGGTGTAGGGTAGGTGTAGGGTAGGTGTAGGGTAGGTGTAGGGTAGGTGTAGGGTAGGTGTAGGGTAGGTGTAGGGTAGGTGTAGGGTAGGTGTAGGGTAGGTGTAGGGTAGGTGTAGGGTAGGTGTAGGGTAGGTGTAGGGTAGGTGTAGGGTAGGTGTAGGGTAGGTGTAGGGTAGGTGTAGGGTAGGTGTAGGGTAGGTGTAGGGTAGGTGTAGGGTAGGTGTAGGGTAGGTGTAGGGTAGGTGTAGGGTAGGTGTAGGGTAGGTGTAGGGTAGGTGTAGGGTAGGTGTAGGGTAGGTGTAGGGTAGGTGTAGGGTAGGTGTAGGGTAGGTGTAGGGTAGGTGTAGGGTAGGTGTAGGGTAGGTGTAGGGTAGGTGTAGGGTAGGTGTAGGGTAGGTGTAGGGTAGGTGTAGGGTAGGTGTAGGGTAGGTGTAGGGTAGGTGTAGGGTAGGTGTAGGGTAGGTGTAGGGTAGGTGTAGGGTAGGTGTAGGGTAGGTGTAGGGTAGGTGTAGGGTAGGTGTAGGGTAGGTGTAGGGTAGGTGTAGGGTAGGTGTAGGGTAGGTGTAGGGTAGGTGTAGGGTAGGTGTAGGGTAGGTGTAGGGTAGGTGTAGGGTAGGTGTAGGGTAGGTGTAGGGTAGGTGTAGGGTAGGTGTAGGGTAGGTGTAGGGTAGGTGTAGGGTAGGTGTAGGGTAGGTGTAGGGTAGGTGTAGGGTAGGTGTAGGGTAGGTGTAGGGTAGGTGTAGGGTAGGTGTAGGGTAGGTGTAGGGTAGGTGTAGGGTAGGTGTAGGGTAGGTGTAGGGTAGGTGTAGGGTAGGTGTAGGGTAGGTGTAGGGTAGGTGTAGGGTAGGTGTAGGGTAGGTGTAGGGTAGGTGTAGGGTAGGTGTAGGGTAGGTGTAGGGTAGGTGTAGGGTAGGTGTAGGGTAGGTGTAGGGTAGGTGTAGGGTAGGTGTAGGGTAGGTGTAGGGTAGGTGTAGGGTAGGTGTAGGGTAGGTGTAGGGTAGGTGTAGGGTAGGTGTAGGGTAGGTGTAGGGTAGGTGTAGGGTAGGTGTAGGGTAGGTGTAGGGTAGGTGTAGGGTAGGTGTAGGGTAGGTGTAGGGTAGGTGTAGGGTAGGTGTAGGGTAGGTGTAGGGTAGGTGTAGGGTAGGTGTAGGGTAGGTGTAGGGTAGGTGTAGGGTAGGTGTAGGGTAGGTGTAGGGTAGGTGTAGGGTAGGTGTAGGGTAGGTGTAGGGTAGGTGTAGGGTAGGTGTAGGGTAGGTGTAGGGTAGGTGTAGGGTAGGTGTAGGGTAGGTGTAGGGTAGGTGTAGGGTAGGTGTAGGGTAGGTGTAGGGTAGGTGTAGGGTAGGTGTAGGGTAGGTGTAGGGTAGGTGTAGGGTAGGTGTAGGGTAGGTGTAGGGTAGGTGTAGGGTAGGTGTAGGGTAGGTGTAGGGTAGGTGTAGGGTAGGTGTAGGGTAGGTGTAGGGTAGGTGTAGGGTAGGTGTAGGGTAGGTGTAGGGTAGGTGTAGGGTAGGTGTAGGGTAGGTGTAGGGTAGGTGTAGGGTAGGTGTAGGGTAGGTGTAGGGTAGGTGTAGGGTAGGTGTAGGGTAGGTGTAGGGTAGGTGTAGGGTAGGTGTAGGGTAGGTGTAGGGTAGGTGTAGGGTAGGTGTAGGGTAGGTGTAGGGTAGGTGTAGGGTAGGTGTAGGGTAGGTGTAGGGTAGGTGTAGGGTAGGTGTAGGGTAGGTGTAGGGTAGGTGTAGGGTAGGTGTAGGGTAGGTGTAGGGTAGGTGTAGGGTAGGTGTAGGGTAGGTGTAGGGTAGGTGTAGGGTAGGTGTAGGGTAGGTGTAGGGTAGGTGTAGGGTAGGTGTAGGGTAGGTGTAGGGTAGGTGTAGGGTAGGTGTAGGGTAGGTGTAGGGTAGGTGTAGGGTAGGTGTAGGGTAGGTGTAGGGTAGGTGTAGGGTAGGTGTAGGGTAGGTGTAGGGTAGGTGTAGGGTAGGTGTAGGGACAACAACACGCGAGCTGCTTGCAGCTCGCGCACCAAGCAAATACTAGTTTATATATATAGATGTAGTATAATAGTGCTAGGTGCATCGTCCTCACGTACATGCATTTATTAATGTATGTACTTTAATATTGTAATACATTTTTCTTTTTTAAAAGAGTAAGTATGGAGTTACTTGTGCTACTTTTCCGAATGCACGGTAGAATCGATTTTTATTACTTGTAAATTTTAATTGTTAACGTTCAAAAGGCCTAATTGAATAAATACTTATTTGGCTTTGACTTTGACACAGGAACTATCAATTTTTTTTTATATAACCAGAAAGAAATTATCGAATATATACAGAAGTGCACTTGCCTTGGCTGCATTTTGGCTTATCAATAAACGTGTTAAATCAGGGTACCTGTGCGATTATATTGCTCTCAAGTGTATTTTGAATCGGCTGCCAGACTAACTGATGCAGCTAGATACCTGTATTTTTTATGGGTCGACTGCCTATCTGACCGCCACAACTCAGTAAGTAACTGGAAAACAACCCTGCAAGATTGGTGTCAGTTTTCAGGCTTCTGACTACCCGTAACGACTGCCAAAGATTTACTAATGACAGCCGAGACCAACGGCTTCAAGTACTTTCCAAGGCACTCGGTATGTCAAGAATGGTCACCCATCCACGCACCGACCTCGGCAAGCGTTGCTTAACCTCAGAGACCGACCCGTGCGGGTGTTATTATTATTTAGTCACGAGGTCTCTCTGTCTATAAAACCAGTCAGTATTTTAAATTAATAAAAAACTGCTTACTTCGTCGAGGTTCATCAAAAATACCGGCCAGTAAAATTGATAAAAAAAACAAACTTCTGGATGAAAATGTTCGTATTCCTCTTTTTATCAACTGCCGTCGTAACTGTTATAGGAACAGAGTATGAAATTGATGCGTCTAGAGAAGGCAGAACTAATTTATCTTTAACAAATATTTTGTATGTATTATGTGTTTTTCACTGCTCTCAAAACGGTGAAGGAAAACATCGTGAGGAAACCGGCATGTCCTAGAACCAAAAATTCGAAGACATGTGACATCCGCCAACCCGCACTGGGCCCGCGTGGTGGATTACGGCCCATTCCCTCTCACAGAGAGGAGGCCTGTGTCCCAGCAGTGGGAACATTAATAGGCTGATGATGTGATGTGATGTGATTATGTGTTTACATGTTTGTTGGTCTAGATGTACTAATCTAATACCCAAAGTTTCACTCGTTCAAAGCTACTTTATAACTGAAATAGCTTCTGCCAGCGGTTTCAATTATTCCACGGCAACATACTACCGTGATAAAAATCAGCCGATGTGCTATTCCAGACTATAATCTATCTCTGTGCCAAATTGCATCCATATCTGCTCAGCCGCTCTGGCGTGATTGAGGAACAAACATATATCCATTAAAACTTTCGCATTTTTTATTATTATTAAGATATGATGTTAGATATAGTGGGCTAGTTTGATAGAGTTTTATCCTTGAAAAGTGTGAACTCTTCTAAGATATGGCACGGGGAGTGAAGTTGCTGCTAATATTCGTCGCACCGAAAGTGCGTTGTGCACAATACTTCTGACACTTTCGCCTTTCAATGCCTGACTTCTATACATCAATTGTGGCATAGTGCGAGTAAAAGGTGACACCATTGGTTAAGGCGCCTCCCCGAGCAAAACGCCACGCTAGTCGAATTTTGTGCAGTTTTTAAGAGCTATCTACTTTTTATTTAAAAAGAAATATAAATTAATAAAAATACATTAAATTTCTACATAATGTTGATTCTAAAATGGTAGTACACTTTTTTTTAAAGAGTTATATGTGTCACTAATCTCCTTCCAACAAAACCATAAAAATGTGAAATAATTATTGATAGCATGCATCTCCTCGTAAAGTATCATGAATTATTTTTTATACTAACACTAATGGATAGACAATTTGATAACGAACATTTTGTAAGTTTTATTTTTTTCAAAAGACCAATATTCGATTTTATAAAGATTTTTTTCTAAAATCTGGGCGTGTTCACTACCGTAATTCATGCGCCACCAGTGCCGCTAGGCCAATAAGAATGCTCATATCTCATGCTGATTTTTTAGTCAGGGTACGGCCTTAAATGGTTTGTAAGAAATCGTTTTTACAAAAAATACAACCGATTTCCTAATAAAAACACTACAAAGTGAAAAATAACTTCAATTTCGGCAGTCGGTGTCAAAAAACAAAGAAATGAAAACACGACTTCTGAAATTGAAGTTATTTTCCACTTTGTAGTGTTTTTATTTGGAAATCGGGTGTATTTTTGTGAGAACGTTTATTATTTTTCACTTTTTAGTTGTGTTACATAATGGACCAGTTCTATAGGCTAGGTACCTATAATGCCAAAAGTGAAGCCAGTAGATTAACCCAATAACATGAAACTTAAACAAAACCGGTGGAATGAGAGTATACCAGGGTGAACATCGTTCACACCTGCGTACCACTTTAGAGCGTACCAATGTGATGTTGTGTTATGAAATGGTGTAAAAAATAAACAGACATGCGACTGCAGTTATCCCGAGTGATTTTCCGTCATTTATTAAAGAGTTCCGGTGTATATTTCCGAAGTTCTTCATCAGATCTTGATGAAATTTGAATGGGACCACGTGACAACACCAGCTTTCAAATAAAAAAGAATCCTCAAAATCAGTTCATGCAGTAAAAAGTGCCGAGGTAAAACACAAAAAAAATACCGGCCAAGGGCGAGTCGGACTCGCGCACCGAGGGTTCCGTACAAACCTGTAGGTAACCTGTAGGTTCCGTTTTTTCCTTTCGAGGTACGGAACACATATATAAATATGTGATGTAATTAAAATTTAAGGATTTCAGATTTTTTCCTTTATATGTGCTATAAAACATTGCAACATGCCAAATTTCAAGATTCTAGGTCGACTGGAAGTCCCCCCCGGTGGGTGCCCGCATTGTCGAGGCGGGGGGGCTCAGTAACCGTGGCTTGGTCACCCACGGTGAAGCGAAGAGGAACCCGAGGAGGAGCAACTCGTCAGGGCTTTTGCCGATTAAGCCGACGACGTAGCGGCCAACTAGTAGGTTGCGGTGCCGCTTGGTAACAGGCGACATCGCAACTGAGGCGGGCCGCAATGTCTTATGGAGATTCCCAGGTCCCATATGATGTCGCGGCTGAGGGTTGGGGGCCGCGGCGGGAGAGGAGTGCCGGTATTGCGGTGCGCCGCTCTCCCTACCTTCCGCGGTCTAGACGGGGTCGCCACCGTCTGATGGCGGACGCGGTGGGTCGCAGGGGAAGAGGAATGTCGATATAGCGCTAACCGCTCTCCCTATCTCCTGCGGCTGCAAAATGGCAGGTGGCGGGACCATTGACCTTGACCCGTCAGTAGGACCAAGGTTGCCATACAAGGGATCGTCTAGCACCCATGTGCTGATTTGGTCCCTGGGGTGGTCACGTCGTACAGTGTGTTCTGGTGCGCCGGTGATGGGGGGTACTCCCTCGAGGTGGGTCCGGTGACGGACAGCCGCGGCGGGTTCGTGGAGAGTGCTAACGCGTGCCCGTATTCCCGCCATAAGCGGCACAGGAGGACACCGTGGAGTTTTAGTGGGTCAGAGTCCCACATAACTGAAGTACCCTTTAGGTTATGATTCCCTTGCTAGTAGTTGCGAGTTTGAAAATATGCGGCTTAAATTGCTGTTCCTTTTGATTGCGTTGACATAGAAGTTTGATTTTGTTGCATCTTAAAGGTATTATAGACTTCAGTATTTGTTATGAATTTCAATTTAATACCTCTACGCGTTCATGAGGAAAGGGGTAGTAAGTTTAAAATTATTAAAAATATTTTTATTTAATGATGTAAGTAAAAATTTACGATTTTCGCAATTTTTCCTTTATTTGTGCTATAAGACGTTGCTTCGTACCAAATTTGAAGATTCTTAGTTCACGGGAAGTACCCTGTAGGTTTTGATTCCCTTGCGAGTGTCGAAAATTTGAGGCAATTTGTGGCATAAACGGCTGTATCTTTTGATTGCGTTGGCTTAGAAGTTTGATTTTTTCAAAACCTTAAGGGACAGTAGACTTGAGTATTTGATATAAATTTCAGCTTAATACCTCAACGCATTCCTGAGAAAAAGGGTCTTGACAGATAGACGGACGGACGGATAACAATGTGATCCTATAAGGGTTCCGTTTTTTTCCTTTCGAGGTGTTTGGGAAGTCGATTAAAAAGTGTTGACTGATCAACAGATAAGAACCCCTGATGAAAGTCTCGCATTCTGGACTGATGGCCTGGTGAACTCGATTAATGCGAAAAACACAGTATCTGTTTATGTGGTGACTTTTGTTGAAGGTAGCCCAGCAGAAGACTTGATTCGGCTGAAATTATAGTATTGACCCAATCTCTAGTAGCGGCCGCTAAAAAGTCTCCGTGATCTGTGTTTACAGGAAAGCCAAAACAACGTAAAAAGGTGATTTTTATGCACTCACGCTACGGGCAACGGGATCGGGAAAGAGTTAAAAGCATACCGTTTTGTGTTGAAATTTTGAATTTATTTTTTAATTTAATGGCAGCCATAATTTAAGTTCAAACGACACGGCAGAAGAAGAAGAATGGCTTCAGAAGATTTTAGAATAATGTGACGTAATTTTGTAAGTAAGTACTTACTTACTGCATAGTATTTTTAACCGACTTTCGATAAAGGAGGAGATTCTATGTTCGACTTCTTGTATGTCTTTTTTTTTAATGTATGTTCACCGATATCTCCGTCAATTGTGGACCGATTTTGAAAAATATTTTTTTGTTTGATGTATATGGATTACGGATAGAGACGGCAATACCTACAGCGTTTTCAGGCTATGGGCACTAAGCATTGTTCATATATATATGAATTAAAATTTGTTATATGTGATTATGAAAAGTAGATCTTGAATTCACTAAGTTAAAGAGTAGGATATTACAACGCAAGCCTTCAGGGAAGATAGTACCTACAAAAAACAACCATAAGATCGAAAATAAAACCTCCTCATTTTTTGAAAGTCCTTGAAAAATCAGTAAGTACCTAATAAAATACTTTTTTAATAATTAAAAGTTTAAGCCGTTATGCATAGACAATAGTGCTAACGACTTTGAAATTTGAAAATTAAGTACATGGTTTTAAAAAAAACTTTTTTACAAAAAAATACCACCGACTTAAGAAAACTACGAAGTGAAAAATGACTTTATTTTTGGAAGTCGGTGTCTTTCGTAGGTACCATTTTTTTGCGTTATGGACACCGACTTCCAAAAATAAAGTTATTTTTCACTTCGTAGTTTTCTTGGAAGTCGGTGGTATTTTTTTGTAAAAAGATTTTTTTATTTTTCACTTTTTTGTTGTACCTACCTAATAGGCAAGTTGTTTAGTAAGTTTCCTATAACGCCAGAATAGATTACCGAATATCATGAAACTTGAACAAATCCGATCAAATGAGAGATCTGCTTACCCCTTAAGATTGTACTGGCGTGATGTTATGTTATGAAATGGTATAAACAATAAACAGACATGCGACTGCAGCAGTCCCGAGAGATTTGCCGTTATTTATTGAAGAGTTCTGTTGTATATCTTTGAACTTCTTCATCAGATCTCCACCAAATTAAAATGGGACCAATTTCGGTACATACAAAGAGTATGTCTTCCCTGAAGGCTTGCGTTGTAATATCCTACTCTTTAACTTAGTGAATTCAAGATCTACTTTTCATAATCATATATAACAAATTTTAATATATATATATGAACAATGCTTAGTGCCCATAGCCTGAAAACGCTGTAGGTATTGCCGTCTCTATCCGTAATCGGCGTAATCCATATACATCAAACTGACGAATCTAGTTTCAGCCGCTGCGCGCTGTGTTTACCAGCTAGTTGAGTGATTGACATAATGGCGAGCACACACGGGAGCTTGTTGCGAACGGTACTGTTATATGTTACGATCTGGTTATTTCGATAAAGATACTAGGTAATGTCGGAACATGACATTCCTGAGGTAATGGAGGCTCTTAAGTTATGAATGGGAATGCGTTTTGTTAAATATTCCATAAGTAAAATTACTTTTCAACACACTTACTTGAAAACTAGCTTCTACAAGCTGCTTTTAGCCACGTATTTCGCACACGTGCGGAAAAGAGCGGCAGACAGCCGTTCACCATTGTATTGATAATATCAGGTGGCGAGCTGGGTAGCCCCCACTGATTGCTGACTAGTCCCCAGCACCACGAAAATGGAACACGGCGCGCGAAGGAAAACCACGAGACACTTATCACAATAATTAATTTTACTATATATTGTGTTCACCAATTTTTATTTAATTTTTTTGAGTGATAGCTTGTTGAGAAACGTCGTGTGATACACGTGGGCATTCGTCATTGCAGTTTTTCGGATCCATAAGTGAGTGTTTGATCAAAATGACAAAACCGCCAGCCAGCAAACTGCTGTCTGTCTCTTCTCTTCTAACCCTACAGCGCATAAATTGCCATATGTGGCACAGCCAATATTTTTAGGTACAGCTATCGATGAGGAGAATTTAGCGACACTTGTTGGCTGCGAGACGATCCTTTACAAAACTAGCAACAATATGTATATAACCATTAAATATCCATACCATTAGATATGGTTCTATATAATAACATAATGTACTCCGTGGTGTTAGTTATCGACTGACAAAGTAATTCGTTAAAAATTTCCATCGTGGATGCAAAATCTTTATTTGAGAAAATTAAAAAAAAAAACGTAAAAAAAATATGTTAAATAAGATGGGATTGGAAAAAAAAATATTTATGTTGGAAATTGGGTATATCAAACAATATAACACGACGCCTTACGCCATCTACCGGATTGTGTGCACAACACTACACCACCCAAGTAGAACGAAACACAAACAAGATCAATCATAGATAAGACGATAACAAGTAACAGTACCAATAGACTACTAGCGACATCTAACATTCGACATGTGAAGCGCCCGTGACGTCAACGAAGATTACAACCACATACAAGCATGAGATGATGGAGACACACACTTATCTACCAACCGCCTTTATAAACCCGCACCACGGAGGAACCAGCACTCCTGTAAGTAAAGTAATAAACCCCCTACTTGTCATCCAACGTTGGTTTTATTCCACCGCCACCATTACAACAGTTATTTTAAAGTAAGTTACTTTTTCAAATATATTTATGTACTAAAATCTACAAGTCCGTGATTAGACCTGTCACATTGTATGGATCAGAATGTTGGGCTGTAAAAAAGATGGATGAAAGGAGATTGCATGTAGCAGACATGAGAATGTTGAAATGGATGTGCGGCGTGACGAAATTGGATAAAGTGAGAAATGAGAGTATTAAAGGCAGTTTGAAAGTGGCGCCATTGGTAGGAAAGTTGAAGGGAAACCGTTTGTCCTGGTATGGTCATGTTATGAGGGATGAAACGCATGTTACTAAAAGAGTTATGAATATAAATGTGGATGGATGGAGAGGGAGAGGAAGGCCAAAGAAAAGATGGATGGACTGTGTGAGGATGGTATGAATCAAAAGGGAGTCAGTAATAGCGTGACAGGGGACAGAACGGTATGGCAGAAGAAAACGTGTTGCGCCGACCCCAAGTAACAAAGGATAAGGGCAGGAAGATGATGATTTATGTACTAAAATGTCAATTTCTATAAATGTTCCAGTTATGGAACACCATGCATATTCATATTTCATATTATTTCATATTATTTATTCATTGTTCATATTTACATAATCGAAATGTTTTGATTGCATTTCAAATAATGGCGAAGAAGAAGTTATTACCTTCGAAGAGCGAAGATGGTCATGATTTTTTTGAAGCTGAAAGTGGTGGCATTACGAGAATAAAATATAGAACTTGGACAAGCAATTGGCCAAAGTCCCCCAGTATCACCAATTGGGTGGAAGGGTATCGCTGCTGTGTGGCATCAACCGCCTTATTGAGGAACTGTGTGAGCTTGGTTGTCTCCTGATCACCGCTGTGTGAATGGTAGACACACGCATATTTTTTTTATCTAGCCCGGTGTCCACCAAATTCCAAAGTGTTGTGAACCTGGAGTTCTCAAGGTTACGGATAGGTCTAAAGCAAATTTCGTCTCGGGCGCACATAATCTGAGTAGGAGAGATATGATACGTCTGACGGACTGCCTATCTACTTCTCCGAAAGGAAACATAGAGCCGAATTTTCGACTGCAACGAGATTTGAGTGCAGAGATATGATATTGGGCTGAGGTTCACTTTGTGTCTTGTGCATGTGAGAGGGCATGCTGCCGTTGTTCAAATTTTGTCTTATTTTTAGCAATGTAAGAGTGAACGAAGGAGAGGAGAAGGAAGTGAGATGAGGTTCCACGCTACTAACCTACAAACACACACTGACAGGATGCTAACATTGGGCACTAGTCTGAAGATTTTGGGGATGCCTGAGCCTCCTCGGGAATGTCCCCTCTCATTTGACCGCCAAACAGCACGATGATGGATTCCGGGATTTTTCGACAGACCACCCTTCGCGTGGCTAAACTACTAGTGTAGTCTACCACCTACGTACCACTTATGGTCAGCCAGCGGCGTACCATGCCTCGGATCTCGCTACCCTCTCCCACTAGTCTCCTGATACGTCCATGTCAGTACGAGCCAGGCTAGTCTGCTTGCAGTGGAACAGCTATCTCAGACTAACTCCTCTAATTGGCTACACCGAGCATCATACCATCTTGTACCATGATATCTTTGCTCGGTTTTTTTTTTTTTTTAATAATTTATATTTTCAATTTCGATTGTTACTACATAAAAACCAAATTAATACTAGTGTTATCGCATAATGTACCACATATGGAAAGGAATTAAAAAAAAGAATATCTACTTATTCACTGGATTTCGATTATTTTAATAATGTCCTGTTTAATAAAGTCCTTTTCGAAAAACGACAATTGTCTATGGAGGATAGCGGGAGCCAAATCCAATTTTGCGCCCGTAGGAGTTTGAGCTTTCTCTCTTCTGATTGGTCCGCTTCGTGCTTCTGATAGATTTGCGTAGTTGGGTTGGAGGCGCTCGCGTGAAGATTTAATGTAAAAAAAATATCACTAACTAAGTAACTAGTATATACTAGTTTTAAGTAGGTAGGTACTCGTAGCTTTTTATTTCCGCTATTTAGAACCGCAGGTGAGGTCCGGTTATATACGAGGCCAGGATGGCTTTCTTACTGGTTGAGGCTTGTATAATGCTTTTCTCAAAAATGAAATAAAGTTTAACAACAAATTCGTTTAATTAATATTGAAGGTTACATATTAGGGCAATTACTGATAGATATTGTGATCGATTTACTGGGGGCATTTATATTTGTTATTCTACGTCTTGATTATCGGACTCAAAAATATATCTATCTCATAAAATGTCATACCAAAAAGAGACATAGATATATATTTGGAGCCTCCCTCCTATAACCATGTTATAATGGCTAGACTCTAATATGTGTCTGGCTGGTACTATGTCAATGGAACATTGTGCGAATGGGACGTTTTGCGAATAGGACATTGTGCGAATGAGACTTTTTGCGAATGGGACATTGTGCGAATGGGACATTTTGCGCCAACGGGACTTTTTGCGAATGGGACATTCTGCGTCAGATCCGTTTTTTTTTCTAAGCAGATCTAACCTACTGTCTAGAAATAGGAATTTTCGGTTTTTTGCACAAACGGTTATGTAACCGATATACAGTTTTCATATCGATATCGAAAACGGTTTTCAGATATCGATATCATTTAGTACAGTTTGTATAAGTTAAAATGTTATTTAGATGAGCAAACTAACAACAAACGCGAAATAATACTTAGAAAGAGAGGTAGCGCATATGGTTGCTATCGTTTCTGAAGTTTGCATTTTGTTCGTAGTTCGTACGTTTTCGCAATGTTACGGTTTTAAGTTTTGACTTAACTTTGGGTTAACTCATACTTGGCCAGGAAGGCTTACTTATTGGATTCTGCAGTAATGTACTAGAACGTCATATATGTTTTTTCTAAATTCGAACAAGTGTTCAAATCCAGCCAAAACTATTTTTCTATCAGCCTGCATGATGTAAGGTCCCTTCTAGCAAGCTACCTTCACAGTACACTGCATAAAATTATGTATTCTAAGGAAAATACGACGATGCACTAAATTCTCTTTGTTTATTGTTGTTTCGGTACTAAAAAGTTGTTCGGTCTAACGATGTTTATTCGCCAGTTAAACGATTTACGAGTGTTTATTAGTGTAACAGACAAGTTTGCTTCATAATTCAGTATATTATATCAAAATCGTAATTACGCACTAGTTTTTTTTTCGCGGCTTCGCTCCCGTTGCTTATCCCTGAACCGTGCCTTTGTCTATGATCATCATCATCTGCCTAGCCTTTACCCAATTATATTGGGGTCGGCTTCCAGTCTTACCGGATTCAGCTAAGTACCAGTGTTTTACATGGAGCGACTGCCTATCTTACCTCCGCAACCCACGCTGCAACTGGGTAACACGGTAGTCGGTACCCCTTGGCAAGACTGGTGTCAGATCTCAAGATTCTGACTACCCGTAACGACTGTCAAAGATCTTCAAATAACAGCCAGGACCAACGGCTTATCGTGCTTTCCGAGGCACGGAGGAAAGTCGGTATGTTGAAATGGTCACCCATCCACGGACCGACCTCGTCAAGCGTTGCTTAACCTTGATGATCGACCCGTGTGGCTGTTATTATTTAGCCACGAGCTCCTCATTTAGCATTTTTGTCTATGATAACAAATAAAAACACTACAAAGTGAAAAATAACATTAATTTCCGGAAATCGGTGTTTCTGGTTACAATTCTTTGTTTTTTGATACAGACTTCCGAAAATTAATTTTTCACTTTGTAGTGTTTTTATTTGGAAGTCGGTTGTATTTAAAAAAAAAAAGTTTCAATTTTGAGTTGTAGTCCATAGTTAGTGGGCAATTTCTATAGTAAAGTACAATAAACAGATATGCGATTGCAGCAATCCGGGAAGGTTTTCCCTCATTTATTGAAGAGTTCCATTGAATATCTCCGAAGTTCTTCATCAGATCTTCACCAAATTTAGATAGGACAAATTCGGGCTAATACCCTTCCAAAAATAATTTAAAAATCATTCCTCATTTGAATGAGAAATCATTGAACAATATAAAAAAATATACAGTCGAACATAGAACCTCCTCCTTTACGGAATGTGGTTTAAATAGTAATGGCACTCATAAATAATAGATTTGTAGTAGTAAAATCATTATAAGGAGCTCGTGGCTAAATAATAACAGCCGCAAGGGTCGATCTTCAAGGTTAAGCAGCGCTTACCAAGGTAGGTCCGTGGATGGGTGACTATCTTTACATAGCGAGTTTCTTCCGTGCGTCAGAAAGCACGTTAAGCCGCTGTCATTTGAAGATCTTTGACAGTCGTTACGGGTAGACTGAAGCCTGATATCTGACACCAGTCTAGCCAAGGGGATATCGTGTTACCCTGTTACTGGGTTGTGGTGGTCAGATAGGCAGACGCTCCATGTTACACACTGGTACTCAGCTGAATCCGGTTAGAGTGTGTTTTTAAGTTTGAATGTGGATCCAGTTAACCCATAAAAATACAGAAAATAAATTATGTGGTCAAGTGGATTCGCGGGTCCAGCTGACCAAAGACTCCATAGTTGGGCAAAGGCCAGGCAGATTTTATTAGTAAAATCATGTACGTAATCAGCTCAGTACTTTCAGAGAATACCTCATACAAACAAACCAAATGGTCGTTGAAACAAACAAACGGTTTCAACTCTTTCAATCAAATTGCCTAGGTTTTTCGCAACTACGTCGGGGTCACTTCCAGTCTAACCGATGGCAGTTTAATACCGGCATTTTACAACGAACGACTGCTAAACAGGCTTGTGAAGCTCGGATGCCTTCACAAGCCTGTTTCTGGGTACCACGATACCCCTGTAAGATTGCCCTCTTTCGGGCTCGACTATAGGGTAGTTGACAAAAAATATCTTGTGACGTCACGGTGTGCTACACTTTATACTGAAAAAGTGACGTCACAAGCCCTCACTCCTGAACTTTGGTGCGCTTATCTTTGTAATTTTTTATTTATTTGAGAAAGCTAAATCGGATCCAATCCGAACAAACTCTCAAAAAGTGTAGACGGTACAACGACTAATATGTCATCAATATCCGAGATGCAAGATACAATTGCCCAGCTCGCGAGTGGCGCTAGGCAGGGCACACTACTCGCAGAACGGATGGCCGATGGGGCCGAAAAGTTTTGGAAGGTCGACCGCGAACCGAAGACGATGCGTGGAAGTAATAGTGATCTATACCGGGATAAGAGAAGCATAATTATGTGCTATTCCAACTTATAATCTATCTCTGTAAAGGACAATGGCGAAATCCCATACCTACATTGTTTTATCTGAGATTAAATTCCTACATCATTAAGAGAAATATATCTGGTTTAACTCAGGGTTATGTTCTGAATTAGTTTGTGCCAGAATTTTTGTTTGAGAACGCTGAGAATAATATATATTCAAAAAACAATATAATCGCGATTAATAATCGCGTTAAATTCCCGTGATATATTGTTTTTCAATTATGAAACGCGAAAGTTTTTAAGTTAATAATAGATATTCAGTCATGAACTTTTGTAGGTTATGTCTGGGAAACTTTTAATAATGTGTTAAATAGGTAATATTATTCGATTTCGTGGCAGTAAAAGGGGGTATACTCTTTGGAAAGAGTATATTTATTTATACTTAGTGACTTTGTCGTATATCAAAAGGTCGTCGTCAACAACCAAGCTATATTTTTTTAGACTTGAATACTAGTGTTTTTGCCTACCATTAATTGAAAGTAAGTAACTTATTTATTTCTACTACACTACAGTATTCTTACCTACCTGCAACAAGGAACACCTACACTTAGACATAAACTATATTGTTAATTAATTTCCTCCATTTTATTATAATAACAAATACAATAATGATATACTTACTACAGTCACTATTTGTCACTTGGTAGAATAACTGTAAAATGGCTACACTAAGCTAATGAAAGTTAAAATCCGTGTTGAACCAGTTAATGTTATACTTTGAAAAAGCGTAGCCAATTAATGGTATTTATTTCGTATATAACTCACTTTCAGACGCTAAAATTTAAGTCAGCTAAGATTTCGCCATTGTTCAATCCAGATCCGTGAAGCCGTTCTGGCGTGATTGACAAACGTTCGTACTTATAATATTAACTAAAACTACTTTAATTAAATTTGCCGACGAGCCCTCACTAAACATTTTTTCTCTTATGTTTCCACCATATTCAGACTTCCGTGTATTCGACACTGGATCGCATGGTAAAGTAGACAGTAGACACGTATTTTTTCTTTTGCCACGTAAACTAAAAATTACAACGATACAGTGCGTTGAAATATCGTGTGACGTCACGGGGTGCTACACATTTTTTTTTTTTAATAAAGCAAAAAATACCTGTCCAATATTATTTTCACCTCAGCACCTCAAACAAGCAGGTTTTGCTGTTTAAAGATAGTGAGCAAAATTCGATTTTGCTGCGAGCGTGAGACAAAATATTTTTTTTTTATATTTGCCGAGAACAGTCCGGGGTCTACTCACAACATTCGAAAGATTTTAATTACACTTTATTCTGCCACTTTCACTTCGAAAAAAGCGAGAGATAGAAACAAGTCGCTTCAAAGTTCGAGTTTCAAATTCCATATATAATAGGCCCAAAACAGAAACAACCATAAAACGTTCGGATACACATCATAACTGTAAAATATCAAATCATTTGTTAAGGTGTAAATATTATTATATACATATATAGGTTAAAATCGATCTGTTTTCGTATTAGCAGGGAGTAATGCCTTATTTCTCTTTGTATTCGGCAAGTTGACTAACAGTAATTTGTACGAATACTTTTCGATGGCATTACATACTGCTTCAATTCTTCCGTTGTTAAATAGCAGACTTTATCACTGGATTCACTCATAATTATTTATTATTATTTTAACAATATCCAACGTGTATCGAACTTTTTAGAACTTTTTTTCTTCGTCATAGTAGAAAAAAAATATATTTAAAGCCCGCTATTTTTTAACCGACTTTCGAAAAAGGAGGAGGTTCTATGTTCGACTTCTTGTATGTTTTTTTTTTTTGTGTATGTTCACCGATATCTCCGTCAATTGTGGACCGATTTTGAATTTTTTTTTTTGTTTGAAAGAGTATGTTCCGAAATTGGTCCCATTTTAATTTGGTGAAGATCTGATGAAGAACTTCGAAGATATACAACAGAACTCTTCAATAAATAACGGCAAATCTCTCGGGACTGCTGAAATCGCATGTCTGTTTATTGTTTATACCATTTCATAACATAACATCACGCCAGTATGCTCTTAAGGGGTAAGCAGATCTCTCATTTGATCGGTTTTGTTCAAGTTTCATGATATTCGGGTAATCTATTCTGGCGTTATAGGAAACTTACTAAACAACTTGCCTATTAGGTAGGTACAACTAAAAAGTGAAAAGTAAAAAAACTTTTTTACAAAAAAATACTACCGACATCGACATCCAAATAAGAAAACTACAAAGTGAAAAATAACTTTATTTTTGGAAGTCGGTGTCCATAACGAAAAAAAATGGTACCTACGAAAGACACCGACTTCCAAAAATAAAGTTATTTTTACTTTGTAGTTTTCTTATTTGGAAGTCGGTAGTATTTTTTTGTAAAAAAGTTTTTTTTAAAGGTACATTCGGAAACCGAACTATTACTAAATTATTGTCACAATTAAGATTGTTATAACTTTAAATAATTATGTAGATACATGATAAACTTCGTATTTTTTTCTTCAACATCTTTATTTTATTATAAAAAAATATAATTCGAATATTAAGGAAAAGTAGATTAATTACATTTAAAGTTTAAACCTTAACAGATGATTTCAAATTTTACAGTGATGTGTATTCGAACGTTTTATTGTTGGTTTCTTTTTTGGGGCTATTATATATGGAATTTGAAAATCGAACTTCGAATCGACTTGTCTCTATCTCTCGCTTTTTTCGTATGGAAGTGAAAGTGACAGAACAAAGTGAGGTTCAAATCTTTTGAATGTTGTGAGTGGACCCAGCACTATTCTCCGCATTAAAAAAAAAACTAAAAAGTTACTTTTCTTCCAACTATGCTTTAATTTCATCACAATCACACTAAAAACTCAGTACAAAGCGAGTCTTTATTGCTCTAGAGCAATAAAAATGTATGAAATTTCATTATTGCACAGTTTTTTTTTTAATCGCACCAAAAGGTGCCAATCTCAATGGATTAGCTCTATTCAGCCAGCCGATATCAATACTTTTTTTTTACGTACGTATTATTGGATTCTACCCTACTTGTTCCAAATTTAAAAAATGATTGCTGCTAACTCTGATTTAAAAATGAAAGAAATTTAAAAAAGTGATTTTCGACATCGCCGCGCCGGTGGCCGCGCCCATCTACTTCCCGTGATAACGACTTCATTGTAACAAATCAGCCAGGCCCATCTAACTCGTCTGATAATATTATTCAGTCCTAAGTTAAACAAACAAATATAAATTTGCCCAACAAAACTTAACCTTACGTTTAATAATTGCCCAAGTATAACTTTTAATTTCAATAATTAAACTTCTATTTTAACTGTTTGATATGAGTTTCTTTTATCTACTATTCCTATAGGTAATAGTTGAAAGAAAAGCAGATTATGCACCTCGCCTTAAGTAATTTAAATTGCCCTCGTGCCTGTTAGATTAGAGCCCTCGCTAACGCTCGGGCTCTAAATCAGGCACTCGGTGCAATAATAAATTACTTTGTGCTCGATGCAGTAATCTACTATTGTCTCACGCTCGCAGCAAAATCGAATTTTGCTCACTGTCTTTAAACAGCAAAACATGCTTATTTGAGGTGGTGACGTGAAAATAGAATTATCATTTTTCTACACAGGAAACCCTATTGCGCATTACGTTCATGTGAACATACGCTTTTCACTTAGTAAAATCGCTTATCTAGGAAAGGGGTTCAGAGTACGCATAACTAACAAACTTAGTCCAGAAACATTATACCATGAAAGGTATGACAGTGAAATCATCCTCTCCGTTAGAATCTTGACACAATTAGGTAGCAGGCATTGAATAAATGATTAAATTTATTCTTATTAGAATAAATTCGTATAAAATATGTAGGTATACGGAATCTGTAAGTGTCGTTTTCAAATACTGTTATGCATAACACAATATAATTAAATTAAAATTAATTAACTTTATTCCATTTGCCTAATTAATAATAATTCAATTAGTGATAGGTAAATAGTACCTGCCTTCTGTGATCTATCCACTTCTGTATCATTTATTTATTCTTTTATTCTCAAAATGGAACGCCTAGCAGCTATTTAGTTTTTTTTTTTTTTTTTTTTTTAAATTACTTTTTTTTTATATTGCCCCTCTATAAATTTTCTCCAGTATCGTCATGTCTTTCGATAAATCATTGACTACACAATTCTAATTAATGTACTGCACGTCAAGCATATTATAAATATAGAAGCGCGTTCGTTTTACGTATTGTTTAATTACAGCTATCTACCAACAATTCGCAAGACTGCGCTGAGGCAAATTCGAAAACATGTGACATCCACCAACCCGCACTGGGCCCGCGTGGTGCATTACGGCCCATTCCCTCTCACAGAGAGGAGGCCTGTGTCCCAGCAGTGGGAACATTAATAGGCTGATGATGTGATGATGTGAAACCCGAACACCAGCCAGTTTACTTTTGGATAACATTGTCTTAAAAGGCCGGACAACTTAAAGGATTTTGTAAGTAATCTTCGATTTTTAACCCCCGACGGAAAAAGAGGGGTGTTATAAGTTTGACGTGTGTTGCTGTGTATCTGTGCGTCTGTCTGTGGCATCATAGCTCCTACACGGATGAACCGATTTTGGTTTAGATTTGATTTTTTTGTTTGACTTTGTCAATCAATCAATGAATCTTTATTTGTGAACTGTATTACAATAAAGGTCTTATGTTAACATTTCAGTCGTGTTCTATGTCCTACCAATGAAATTGGTGTACAAATATATTAGGTTTTCTAGTAATAAATCTCAATCCATACAATACAAAGTCAAGTTCGAGTAAATAATGTCTAATAAGTGTAGGTATTATTTATAAATAATTAATCAATTATAATTTATTGCACATGCATGTCAATGGTAAATTATGTTAAGATTTAGTAACGTCATATTTTATCATATTGTAAATTATGCATTGTAATTAAGCTGATTATTTTCTATGTTTAAGTTCTTTATCTCTTCGTGTGCTGAATTAAGTTGTGAAGTAAATTGTGCAATTTGGTTTTGTAGGTCCTGTATTTGTATTTTATTTTCGTCACTTGATATATTCGGTAAGCTACTAGTGCTGCCATCTAACTTCGAACTATTAAGACTATTTTATTCGGGCATTTCTAAAGAACGTGTCTTTGTTTTTCTGAACGTTATGTTGTCAAAGAAGTTCATTTTTCTATTGATATTGAATATTAAATTCTGATAAAATGGAAAACTCTCGACTAACTCGCGACTTCTGGCGCTCACACTGCAACCGTAGTAACCACTAAGCTATCTGAACGTTAATTAAACAGTTCAAATTTGTCCTCTGTTAGTAATGTTGATTCCGTTGATTTCGTATAATGCCGTTACTATATATTTTGGTTATTGGCGGTGAATTGAAAATAAATTATAGTTTTGTATGTTTTGATAAAAAGTTTTTGTCTTCACTCACTGTTTTGGCTTCACTGCTTGACTTTGAGTGGTTTTTTTTGTTCACCAGCGTAATAATTATCATTTAAAACGATAATTCACTTTAGAATAACATTCTAAACAGTCTTCTTTTCAGTTTACAGCATTCTGAATTCCTTCATTAGTCTGAATTTCGATCGCTTTTGTCTTCTTTGTTTGTGAATTATATCACAAGATAACAATGTGGTTTGACTATTGTAGTACACTTTCACTAATTAACTACTTCATAGCACTTAACATGTACAGAAACTAATTTTAGTTATTACTAGCTTTTCCCGGCAAACTTCGTTTTGCCATAAAAACACCAAGATACACCTACCCTACACCTACCCTGCACCTACCCTGCACCTACCCTGCACCTACCCTGCACCTACCCTGCACCTACCCTGCACCTACCCTGCACCTACCCTGCACCTACCCTGCCCCTACCCTGCCCCTACCCTGCACCTACCCTGCACCTACCCTGCACCTACCCTGCACCTACCCTGCACCTACCCTGCACCTACCCTGCACCTACCCTGCACATACCCTGCACCTACCCTGCACCTACCCTGCACCTACCCTACACTTAAAAAAAAAAAAAAACAAAAAAAAAAAAAAAAAAAAAAACGTAAAAACCATCTTTGAACTTCAACGAACATTTAAAAAAAAGAATTGGCCGAATTGGTCCAGGCGTTGTTGAGTTATGCGCTTACCAACACATTTTGCGATTCATTTTTTATATATAAGAAGATTTAATACGGAGCTGTTGTTAAAGAAGTGACAGTTCAAGTGTCATTTTTATCGAGAGTGTTCTTAGCTATGTTTGAACAAATCGATTCAGCCATTCAAAAGTTATCCTCATTTTACTTTTTGAATCTGGGTGAATTTTTAGTTAAGTACCTATTTGACAAGCTCTACCCTCCTGAAAACCTGGAGCATGGACTGAGGTTCTTAACCCCAAATAATGAATAAGTCTTCTTTTTAAGGCATTAACTGTTAATTTGATGATTCGTAGTGGAGTCAAGTTGGAGGACTTGACTTGGAATATATGGGCGTCAGTGTCATGTCGTCATTGATTCGCGCTCGTTCGTAGAATAAAGACGTGCTCGTTAGCAATATTTAATTAAAACAATTATAATAGTGACCTTCTTTATTGTATAAATTTTTGCCTACTGTGTAGTTTTGTAAACATAATGAAATCTTAGAAATAGTGAAGTGACTACCAAATAAAATGGATAACAGTCCCTGTAATCCAAGCAGCCGAGTGCAAGCCTCCCCCTCGCCAGCGAAGACGACGACGCAAATCCCAGCCCAATCAGATTTCTCGATTGAAGTCGCATCCACGCCCGACATACAAAGATGGATGTCAACCATTGAGCAGCACTTAAATGAGGTTTGCTCTATTGCCTTGGATGGCAAACTAAACTCAGAACAGAAACTGAAAATTTCTAACTTGTGTCGTAAAATAGGATCTGGCACTTCACAGATGGCAGTCCTATACCAATCTCTGAAGCAGAAAGCAATTCTAGCACACGATATGATTGATGCCTTAAAAGAAAAGCGCAATTTGACTGAACACATCTCGGACCTGAAGCAGACGATTAAGGATTCTAGCACTGCGGTTTCGTTTGCCGACATGGTGAAAAAGGGATCAAATGATTTCGTTCGACCGAACAATTTAAGCTCTGTGGTCATTTATCCTAGTGACAAACTCAAGTCCAGTGACGAAACTAAAGACATGGTAACAAAAATCATACGACCTGATCAAATGAAGCTGCATGTACGAGGTGTCCGCAAGACCAAAAATGGAGGTGTTATTATTAGCACAGAGACCAAGCATGACGCTGAAAAAATCAAGAACGCCGTGAAGCTTTCTACATCTGGACTAACCGCCGATGAGCCCAACAAGTGCAAACCACGTATCGTGATTGTAGGAGTGCCGTCTTCCCTGTCTGAAACTGAAGTCTTCAGGTGCATTTACGAACAAAACATACCCGACAAAATGCCAGAGATGTCCATGGAGTCCTTTTTGGCCTCTGTTAAATTAAGCCACAAATCTGGGAAGAAAGATGCGTCGAGCTGTAATTACATTATTGAAATTCCAGCCAATATACGTAAAGCCCTAATTTCGACATCAAGGCTGTTTATAAATTGGACGTCCTGCCCTGTTAGGGACTTCACTCTGGTTACCAGATGCTACAAGTGCCAATTATATGGTCATGCAGCCAAAACATGCAGAGAGGTCAACTCTGTGTGTGCTCACTGCGGTGAAGCTGGACACTCGGTGTCCGATTGCACGAAGAAAGCGGACACATCGAAATGCGCAACTTGTTCGCGCTTTAAAAAGCCCAACAACCATAAAACGGGAGACCCTGAGTGCCCTGCTAGGAAAATAGCGGAATACAGGCACATCAACTCTATAGACTATGAGGGCGTCTAGTACGTCATACTCAAGGTCACACGCGTTGAACGTCTGCTGCTGACACTGCAATGGCCTACTAACCGTCACGTCAATTTGTTGCTGACTAAGAACATTAGTCGTTAGCTGCAAAAATTAAGTGTCTCTGTTTAATTTTACAATTATGCTTACCAATTATTTCCCAAACTTTATATGTGTAATCAAAGTACAATTTTTTGCAATCTAGGTAAATAAGACATTAAGTAATTATGACCTAGTAATTTAGTTCTGTTTATAGTTTTAAGTAAATTAAAATTAATTTTCCAAATTATACAATCTTGCCACTATTTTTAGACTTCTTATGTTAAATATTGTTTAAATTCTGTTTTCCTATGATAAGCATATTTTTAGAGCTGCTACAGCCTGTGATAACGGATTACCTAGTACAGGCATCTTACATTATTATACCTAAATTAGTTATCTAAGATTGAAACTGTATTTTTACCTTTTCTAATTTCTGAATAAAGATTTATTATTATTATTATTATTATGTTTACCTTGCCTCTCGTGCTTAATCGTGCGAAATCCGAGCAAGTACCAATGTGACTTTCTCAATGTATAATATACTTACTCGTATTTACGTAGTTTTCTTTGACATCGCTGCTAACGATGAAGAAATATATACATCTTGATGGAACTTGACTTATAATTAATAGACATAAGTTTGGAATATGGCTTGACCAAGCGTGATGCTGTATGAGAAGAGGCTTTTGCCCTGCGGTGGGATAGGGTACTATCATGTCCGACTTTTTTATTATTGATATTGTTGCGTTTGACCACTATCTCATATGGTAAGCGATGATGAGGTCGACGGTGAAGCACACTTGTCTAGATGTAACCTATTCACTCTTGACTTAAAGACCCCCAGGTTGTAGCTATTGGGAAATACAGAGCCATAAGCTAAGCTTATTCGGACGTTTGGAAACCCTAGTTGAAGCAATTAAGAGTGAAACTGCGAAGTGCAAGTATTCATTTCGAATTTAACTCAAACAGCTTTAAGTTGAGCGGACTTCGGCAGTTGATCCGATTTTAATGCTTTCCCGCCAACTCCGCATAAGTTGGTGTAGCCAGTGTTGTCAAACTAGATGTTTAGTAATTAGTGGAGCTTCGAGGTATTGCCAGCGATTAGCTGTTCTTGCTAATGTGTTATTGTTTGCCAACAAAATAAGTGTGGAATTAGTTTTATGATGGTGATATTTCCGTAGCGGGGACTGAGGGCTTGTACAGAAAATTCACGACAACACTTGGCATCACTTTGGCAAGAGGTCCTTTCGTTTGAAATCACAACATATGTCATCAAAACGACGTTCATGTCAATTGAACGAATGACAGATAAACTTAAGCGGTTTGACAGCTGCCTGGATCTGACGACTTGCCATACCTACGAAATTAGCGTGATACCTACATAAATCGGGAACTTAAGATGGCTGCCCATTGGCCAATGAGGTAGGCCATTTGCAACTGTTTGACAGCACAACTACACAGATAAACGTACATAAACAGCACACAACTACCAATTTTACTCGGTAATCAACATGGCGACCGACCACGCATAGACATGATTTTGACGTCACACAAAAGTGTTACCAAGTTTAGTCCTTGACAAACATTTAGATGTCTCTCTTTTCATATGTAGTTCTTGGTTAGTTAAAAAGAGACAAAACGCTTTTTGACATGCGTGTGTCGATTTGATAGATATGTGTATAACTATTCTTCATATAGTAGAATAGGCCGTCTCCATAGATTTTCCTTCCTCATTGGACGTCTCAGTGCCGCCAACTATAACCGTTACAAGTGACCAAGTGACAATCTAAGAATTCCGATGACTGTTCTCATTTTACATGCAACAATAAGTTTGTATGAACTTCTATGAAAAATCGAAATCATAATCCTTGTTAATGACTATTTTCCCTATACCGACACTATAACAACGATTGTCACGACTTTAATTAGTGCACATCATTTTATACATCTCATTTATATTAATTATCTCATAATATTACACGTAAGTAGGTAAAGTAAAAACAAAAAAAAAAAAAAAAAAAAAAAGGTACCATTTCTACATTTTTAATCTGCTGAAATATATTTCTAACAGATTACTTTTTGGCGTACGGGAAGTTGCGCGTTATCTTCTCGTCCAACTTACCACAAAGTCTTTGACCAGTGCATGTTGCCAGATATGATCTATAGCTCTGAGACGAACGAGACAATGGGCCTCATCAGAAAGCTTACAGTCAACCAAAGGGAGAGAGCTATGCTCGGAGTATCCGCGGACTCTAGTCAACAAGAATTTGAAAAATAGGTATTTGAAGAAACTATTGCCGTCGCGCTGCGCCCGACCAAGCGAGCTATCAATGTGTGAACGAGTAGTGTATTTGTGTGTGTAAGAGCGCGCCGAGCGGCCGACCGACTCCGCCGGTGCACGCGCCCTCGCCGCGAGTACCGAGCCGCTTTACACTACGAAAAAAATTAAAGAGACGATGAATTTTGAAGAAATGTAGTTTTTTTAGGGTTCCGTACCCAAAGGGTAAAAATGGGACCCTATTACTGAGACTCCGCGATCCGTCTGTCTGTCTGTCGGTCCGTCTGTCTGTCCGTCTGTCACCAGGCTGTATCTCATGAACCGTGATAGCTAGGCAGTTGAAATTTACACAGATGATGTATTTCTATTGCCGCTATAACAACAAATACTAAAAACAGAATAAAATAAATATTTAAGTGGGGCTCCCATACAACAAACGTGAATTTTTGGCCGTTTTTTGCGATAATGGTACAGAACCTTTCGTGCGCGAGTCCGACTCGCACTTGGCCGGTTTTTTTAAATGCCTTCCGCCAGAAATTATTGATGGTCGTATACCACGAAATTTACCTGCAAGTGAAAGGATTGAAATTACGATAGATAAAAGCACATTTTTACACGACTGCCCAAAAGAGGAGTGTTATGTTTATAGGGCTCATGTATGTTTGTGAGTTTCTTTATTCCACCATAAATTCTCAACGGCTCAACCGGTATATATTTATGTGGTATCTTTAGAAGCGTAACTTTATTAAAAATTTAAAAAAAAACTAATGGGAAAAAAGGAAAAAAAAAGTATTTTATAAAAAGATTACTACCTATTCTATCATCGTCTAGCTAGTCTAATATATTTATGTGGTATCTTTAGAAGCGTAACGTTATTAAAAATTAAAAAAAAATCTAATGTGAAAAAAGGAAAAAAAAAGTATTTCATAAAAAGATTACTACCTATTCTATCATCGTCTAGCTAGTCTAATATATTTATGTGGTATCTTTAGAAGCGTAACGTTATTAAAAATTAAAAAAAAATCTAATGTGAAAATAGGAAAAAAAAAGTATTTCATAAAAAGATTACTACCTATTCTATCATCGTCTAGCTAGTCTAATATATTTATGTGGTATCTTTAGAAGCGTAACGTTATTAAAAATTAAAAAAAAAACTAATGGGATAAAAAGGAAAAAAAAAGTATTTCATAAAATAATTACTACCTATTCTATCATCGTCTAGCTATTCTAGAGCTTATTTAGTATATAAATAATAATATATAACAGTAGTATTAAATAATCATTCTTTCCCTAATAACATACCAAAAGAAATTAACTAAATATAACAGTAGGTACTATTCAACATCCCATAGAAAACGTATAAAATAAATTGTTTTTCCAAAAATATCGTTTTATTACTAAAAGAGGTATGATATAAAAAATAAATCATTAAAAATAATTAAAAACACGCCTGCCTTGCAGTCGGGGTATGGTTCCTTGGATCAGTTTTTTACAGGTCCCCCGACTTCGTTGAAAAGATTGGTTTTCAGTTGAGCCCATTCAACACAAAAATAATTTCGCTTGTTTTTAATTTTTTGTTAATTTTTTCATTCACTTTTCGACAAGCTGCCTTGTCAAAAAGTACTTTTAATTAATAAGCGTGTTTTTAATTCTTTTTTTATTATTTTAATTTAAAATTCTATATTTTAATTTAAATACCCACACAAAATGATTTATGAATTTTGGAGAAGTGGGGTACTTCTCCAAAATTCATAAATCATTTTTATAAGTATCTGCTTTATATGAAATCAAAATTTAGTTTGCATAATACTGGGTGTAAGACCAACCGAAAGACTGCAAATCAGCAGACAGGACGTAAGGTGAGCGAACAATTCAGAAGATCTGAGCCATCATTTTGAGGGCCGGGTCACCCGCGTCCGTAGGAAAATAAGCGTTTTGAATCCCTACACGTGGTCCCCGGATGGTGCTAATCATGTGAAGTACTGGTGGTAGGTTTCGACCGAAGGGCTTGTGACCACACAGCGGGCAAAGACATATCGCCACGTGGCCTAGCCTTGATCCGGTTACGATGCCCGGTGCAGCCATTAGAGGAGTTGGGTCGAGATAGCTGTTCCACTGATGGCAGGCTGGCCAGACTCACGCTGTTATGGATGTATCGGGAGATTGGTCGCAGAGGACAGTGAGCACGTATGCAGCCACTTTAAAAAATAAGATGCAATATACCATTCGTATTATGAATTTGTTTTATAGTGCAATTTTAAAGTAACATTTTATTTGCAAGTTATTGCACCGAAAAAGGTCAAATACCATTTCTAGAAGGGAACCTTTGGAAAAATAAATTTATTATATTTATATTATACAGCGAGCGTCTTTTGTTCACTACAAAGAGCCAATTTCATCCGGCTCCATCTTTCCGAGGTGTAACCGTGCCGATAACGGACCATATTGAGGAGCTTCTTGGCGTAACGTTGACATCGACACTCAATTTTTGACCATTATATTGAGGAATGCCTCAACATGCTGCTAAGAAGTTGAGACGGTACTTCAAGCCAGAACAGCTGCTTAAATTGTATCAAGCGCAAGTTCGATCTTGCATGAAGTACTGTTCTCGTCTCTGGGAAGGATCTGCCAAATACCAGCTTCAGGCACTAGATTTGATCGAAAAACGGGTCAGGAGGCTCATCGGCAATGAGGTCGAGTCAAAGCTCCAGAACCTTGAACATCGTCGCAGAGGTGCCAGCTTGACGGTTTTTATCGGTTGCATTTCGGGGATTTTGCGATGGAATTGCATGATCTAATTCCATATAGCCTGTTTCATCATCGGACTACAAGACTTACGGCGATGCGCCATCGGTACAAGGTAGACATCCCGCTATAGGCACTAAACATCATAGGCACTAAACATTTTGGAAATACTTTAATTTTGCGTACGTTTTTTAGGAGTGGAATTCCTTGCGTCTGTGTTGCCCGATAGCTATAACCTCGGGGTCTTTAAGTCAAGAGTGAAGTTACTTCTGGGCAAGTTTGCTACACCGTAGAACACATCATCGCTTACCATCAGATGAGATAGTGGTCAAGCGAGAGCCTATTTATAATAACAAAAACCAGCTATTTCTTTTCAACAACATTTGTTAGTTCGTTCGGTTGGTCTGTACCGAGCTTTATTCTGGATCCTGGCTTAATTTTCTAAACAACTTTCGATCGTGTATTCGCAACTGCATTTTTCAGATCTTATGCATGCCAAAGTTAATCATTCGACAAGTGCCTTCAACAATAATAAGTAATACTCACAATCACACGATTTATTAAATAAAATCTTTGTATAGTGTAAATATCGACATCGGTGTATATCACTAGAAAATCGATAAAAATATCGACAACCGCCACTTCCCTATTAGTGTACGTGTAAGCCTTACCCTCCCTCGTCTCCAACCTCCCCCCGTAAAGTGCGAAAGGGACAACTGCAGCTCAGGCTGATTTTACCTACAAAAACCTTGGCTAAAAGGCGTTTCGTATTCCGCCGTTTTCTTCTTCAAAACTCGCCTGATCTTAAAAATTCTTATATCAAAATTTAGAGGAAAAGTATATCTATGCTTCTATCATTTTCTTTTTTGTTAAAAACTTATCAATTTTGTCTGAAAGTCGTCTGAACATGGCGATAAATACAGGCATTTTTTTCGGGTTTTTGGATTGTCATATTTCTTTTAGTGATTATGTTTTCGAAAAAAGGAAATTACAGGGGCACGTATTAATTAGACCTTGATTTTATGGGAAAAAATCATTGCTCTGGACGCATTATCCACGAAGAAAACAGCGGAATGTTTTTGTATGGAGAAAGGCCCAATAGAGTACCCTCTTAAGTGATCGAATCAGAAATGTAGAGATTCGCAAAAGACAAACTTAAGTGGCAGTGGGCAGGGCATATTGCTTGCAGAACGGATGGCCGATGGGGCATAAAAGTTCTGGAGATATTCTCCTGGATGAATGAGGGATGATGGGAAACTAAGTTGACTTTACAACTTACAAGTTATTTTTCTCTCAAACTATTCAAGGTATTTCCATTCTACAAAGATGGCCTTGTAGTCCTTCTAACAGGCTATCGAAATACAATACATTTATACCTATGTTTATATCTTTCCGGCGCGTAACCACCTGAAAGCGCCATTTTGACGAAAAAGTATAATTTTACAATCTTAAAAGTTAAGTTGTACCTAAACTATCTAAGCAATTTCCTTCTTCCGAAGCGGATTGGGATTCCCAAACCACTGAGCAGTCGGGACCCACTTGGGGACATTAGTCACAAAACTATTGTTACATATTTATCACCAGGCCCGAGTCGACGGCGCGTAGTGTTCCACCCGCGCCTTAAAGAGATATCAGCGAAAACTGCCTGTCTGGGTCGGGGTAACTTTGAAAGAGAGTTACCGCGGCCCTGGCACAAGCAATTGAAGAAACACGGGTGGGTTTTAGTCAGTAAAAGACTGACACGCCTTGCCGCTTCACCAAGAGCGGGCGAAGTCATTGGATGATTTCCCAAACAATAAAATAGGCCTCTGTTGCTAGTAGAACTTCTAGTGCTTCTAAAGATTATGTTTTATCAAAAAGGAAAACAGAAGGCATAGTATATATCTTTATTTTCAGTTTATGGAACATCTTTCAAATTGGTCCAATATTGGAGGCGGAAAATGGTGAGAGCCTAACCTCGAATTACGACTTTTTACAAAGGATAATTCAGTCAAGTGTTTGCGAACGCATTTCCTCATAAGGACTGCAATGAAAAAGCGTTATCGCATCACTGTATTGTCATCGCGGAGACGATGTTATATAATAGGAGACTAAAATGTTGAAAAAAAAATATTTATTTTTATTTACTGGTTCTAAAAAAATAAGCAATAAAAATAACATCATTTATTCATTTCATAACTGTTATTTTACTACGAATAAAGTAAAACGCTTGGTGTATAGATGGACTCCGAACCAAAACATGGACAAGCCAAACACCTCCTACGCTGAGCTAAATCAAGATTGGCAACCAAACAGACTCGCTGATGCGTATTTTTTATTAATACACATACACTTGACTTTTTTTTTGGGTTGCGTAATCATCCAATGACATCGCCCGCTCTGGGTGAAGTGGGAAGGCGTGTCAGACTTTGACTGACTAAAACCCAGCCGTGGTCCTACAGTTGCTTGTGCCAGGGTCGCGGTAACTCTCTTTCATAGTTACCCGCGATCCAGACAGACAATACGCGCCCGTCAACTAGTCGTCGCACGGTCGACCGCAAACCCGCACCTACGGTAGCCGGGATTCGGCTTGCGACATCCGACACCCAGGGCATCTACTGCGGTATCTAGGGGCGTGAGGGCAGGCGTTGCGTCTCCCTCACGCATTCCGCCTCCACCTTCACGAGCATTACTGCTTCGCAGAAGGAGGTGACAGCTTCCCATGCCCTGTCACTCTGAACCATGGCCTGAACCAGGGCCAGATACGAGAGGTCGCCACCGCTGATCACCTCCACTAGGACCCGGCGCCGGAGGTGCTCCGCCCAAGCGGGCCAGACCACCACCGTGTCCTCCAGGCGATCAACACAATGGTGACACTTGGGCGTTTCCTGCCGCCTTTTTCAGGAACTTCTCGAAACAGCCGTGTCCGGTGAGGACCTGCGCCAGGTGGAATGTGAGAGAAAATCTTAGGCAGATTGATTTTTGGAGATACGCGTAAATAAAATCACGTTTATCCCAAAATTTCTAAGCACTGTTATGACTAGGTGCCAAGTAATAGATGGGGAGCTTATAGCCTTAACAGAGCACAAATACGGTCTGGTTGAGTGTTGTATGATAATATGTATAACTAGCTGTTGCCCGCGGCTTCGCTCCCGTGGACTACCCCACAGGACGCGTTTTCGAGATTAAAAAATAGCCTATGTCACTCAGGAATAATGTAGCTTTTTATTGGTGAAAGAATTTTTCAAATCGGTCCAGTAGTTTCGGAGCCTAGATTTCAAACAAAAAAATCTTTCCTCTTTATAATATTAGTATAGACAAACAAATCGTCATAAAGTTATGCTAATAATAAACTAGTAGACGCACGATATTATTGATGTATTGTTGTTTTGATAAACAATTGGCTATTCATCTAAACTAGTACTTTCAAAGAGGTAATATTGTTTGTACAGTTTTATTTGCAAAATATTTTTTCATTCACTTATCATAAGTACCTAGGATAAGAAGAAATACTAATCGGCAATTTTTCTCTGTAGAAATATTTTTAAACATTCAAGTCCTTTTAGAGGGCAAAAAATACCGTGTTGTTAATTTTTTTTTAAAGCAAAAGTATTAGACTGAAAAATCATAACACTAACGATAATAATTAGAAACGGGATATTTAACAAACAGTAAACATGGTAACTATCCCGTTTCTAATAGTATGTTAGTGTTAGTGACTATGACAGTTAAAAACTTGAAAATCATGTTTCAAAAATAATGTGCATGAATCAATAATAAATATATTTTATTTTGAAACCTTTAAACTAACCGTTACTAAGGATTATGCTGAGTTAGAAAGTAACTGTTTTACGGTACTAGCTCGGATTGGCCTTAAAAACAGAAAACAGCTACTTTTTCAGCGCAAATTTCTCAATAACTACAAGGTATATGATAAATCTTTTAATGCAACTTTTTGCGTCACATAGTTATCTAGTAAATGTGCATTTCATATTTTTGATAACTGCTCTTTTAAAATTAGAAAAATAAATTCCTAACACACATTTTTACGTAATCCCGAAACACCAGGTATTTCAATTGCTTTTTCAGCTTACTCGTGGCGAATTGTTATTCGTAATCTGCAAAAAAATGGTGTGGACTGGGCATATAGTATACTAGTAAGCCACCAATTTTGTTTTTTAAAGTTTATTCTATTTGTACTTAAAAAAAATATCCACGCGGAAAAATGCGAATTTTATCATGTGTGAAAGCGTTGCCTACGTTTAAGAATATGTTGAATATAAAAATAACTGGTAAATAAATTGAAATTTAAGGTGTTTATCAATCGAATCCAATTTTTATATTTTATTATTGAGTACTTATTTTATTTTAATGAATTGTCTAAATATTGCCTTATAAACTGTTGCGCTCGCGCGAGGCATTCAGTCAGTCAGTTTCGCTCAAGGGCTTGTAGACGACGGACCTGTGTCGTTTTTATTTTAATCATTAAATTTTTTATCATATATCTTGCAGTTATGGAGAAATCTTCCCTGAAAAAGTAGCTGTTTTCTGTTTTTGGCTCGTGATACGTAGAGGCTCTTAATATCATTGCCCTGTTGCGCAGTGTTTTCGTTAGTTCATTTAGGTATTATCTTCATGTAGGTGTATGTCGTGTTAATTACATGAAAAAGGCAAAAAAAGACTGCTTAAGAAGCGTAGTACCTATTAGTTATTTACACTTAGTTATTTACAACTTTTTAAACATTTATGTGGTATACATTTTTGAAAACCCCACTCGATGAGTTTGAATGAAAAAAATTTTTAACCCCCACAAATACGGCACCCAAAACTCGCCATATTTTGTTTTTTTTAATGTCACTTATTTAAGAATGCTTGGGCGGTGAAACTTATCTAATGATTCTTATCGACGTCTTAATTATATAAATCCGTCTAGCGGTTTGCAAGATATGAGGTAATAAAGAATATTACATACATACATAATGCATACAACATACGCGCGAAAAACATAACCCTTTCATTGCAGTTGGGTGATATACTATTACCCGACTACTACTATTTTTAATGATAATATTTGTTATATAGTTATTAGTGTAAGAATTTTTAAGATTCTTTTCCAGATAAAGTGTAGGGAAGTAGAGGATAATCCTAACTGAATTAGTCAAAGTAGGTATTGGAATACTATTCGATCGAAACGCTGCACATTCGATTTCAGTGAAATCGTTTTCAATTTCAAGGAAATCGGATCAACTTTGGACTCAGAACTGTATAGAATAATAAGATCAACAAAATAAAAAAAGTTAATTCAAAATATCAAAAAACCCGACTGCTTAAAATGTGAACTAAAGAAAGCGTAAACAACGAGAAAATCAAGCTGTGCAGTCGGAGGATACATATTCGCGAGCTAGCTGACCAAAACCAGATGTATACTTCGACTGCACAGCTTGATTATCTCCTTGTTTACGTCTTTTTAGATAGTTTTTAAGCAGTCGGGTTATTTGATTTTTTTTTATTTATTTAAACTTTATGTACAATGGTGATACATAGGCGGACTTAATGCAGCAAGGCATTAATATTTATAACTTGTTAGTTTGTTTTTTTTCGAATTAGGTACATTTAAACATATAAGTGTTTTATATTTTTGAAATCACCTCTTAAAACCCTTTATTTTGATACCCCACACGGTGGGTTAGGAAGAAAAAAAAGATGGCCCCCCAACAATATGGCGCTTGGTCTCTAGAACGCCACATAGGAACAAACATACATACATAGACTGATAAACACATTAACCTCGTTCGGCAGTCGGGTAAAAATTTTCACTTTGCGGGTTTTAAGAAACCGAAACATTTTGGTCCGTCGTCCGATTATGCATGGTAAAATAAATAAAATCAATAATTTTAATTTCACTCTGTATATACGTACCAAGTGAAAAGCAACTAGTTTTATTGTGGATGATAATATTTGTTATATATTTATATAGTTAAGCTTATATATCTTGTATAAAGAAAAAAATACAACGATCCGTGTTTTTAGGGTTCCGTACCCAAAGGGTAATAACGGGACCCTATTACTGAGACTCCGCGTTCCGTCTGTCTGTCTGTCTGTCTATCCGTCTGTCACCAGGCTGTATCTCATGAACCGTGATAGCTAGGCAGTTGAAATTTTTACAGATGATGTATATCTGTTGCCGCTATAACAACAAATACTAAAAACAGAATAAAATAAATATTTAAGTGGGGCTCCCATACAACAAACGTGATACTTTGGCCGTTTTTTGCGATAATGGTACGGAACCCTTCGTGTGCGAGTCCGACTCGCACTTGGCTTGTTTTTTCAGTTTGTTTGAAACCTTTCATTAACACACATTAAAAAAAAATACAATACTCACTTCCACAGCCATAAAGATCTATGATTTTAACTTGTTTAAGAGATTTTCCCATTTCGCCACACACTCAAACACAGCCGAACAGAACTCAGAAACTTTAACACAGTCTAGAAATATAACAGTATGACAAGACCACAGCACAGCGCAAATCACAATAAACTATTGATTTAAAAACATAAATTGCTATGTAATGGGCTGTGTCTATCAATTGAATGTTTCCTCATTGTGCAGGACGTAGCGTGTTCATTGGCCCCGAGAAAAGAAGGGCGTAAACCTTCTGGCCATTGCCGCTGAACGCCCCATCCACATCAACGAAAACAAAGGTTCTTGGATGCCTAGCTGCTGCAGTGACGTAGGGTTGCAAATCGACTCTAACGATTCAACGATGTGTTGGGTGTACTCGAGTTATTTCCAGATTCCGGGTTGCCTACTTCTGGATCAGCACTCCTGGTGTCCAGGTTCCGAGGTTCAGCTCGACAGGATCGAAAAAGGGATGTCTTCATAAGGGTTGAAGTTGATGAATTAAATGAAACACTAAGTTATTCAGTACACGGCACGATTCTAGGGCTCTCAACAATTTCTGAGACGTGATTCTATATAAGAATTACTTCTTATTTACTAAGACAAGTACAAGCGACTAGCTTTGGATGACTACAAATTCTATTTTGGGCCCGGGGGTTCTTTATACCCTCGCATCGTGCCATTATTGAGAGCCCCGCAAATTCTCGCCGAA
The DNA here is from genome assembly GCA_948252205.1 of Orthosia incerta. Taxonomy (NCBI): domain Eukaryota; kingdom Metazoa; phylum Arthropoda; class Insecta; order Lepidoptera; family Noctuidae; genus Orthosia; species Orthosia incerta. Next base: position 24,194,656 of record OX411759.1, on the reverse strand, counting down.
AATAATTTTTATTTATGTAAAAAACCCTTATACATATTTGGTAAATAGGGTTACCGCACCCCTTCCATGGTGCTATCAATAGCTGGATTCCTTCGTACTGTAACACAGTAACGCCCCCTATCTATGTATCTAATCAATATACCTAATTTCCAGGTATTGATAGCTTCCCTAGACTATTTCCATGAAATAAAAGGACAATTCCCTTTATTTCCCAGTTAAAACCTTAATAGCTTTTAACCTAGCCTAAGGATATCTATAGGTTGGGTTGACCTGCTGGTGCCAATAGCAGGCTGTCTGTTGACGTCTAGAAAAAGCTTATTTTCGGGAATCTTCTATGGGATATCATCCCTTATGTAACGAATCTATAAATTCCTAAGTCATTTCACCGACTTTAGGACTTCCTACTTAGGCTAACCAGACAATCACCGCCTATTATGGGGATTCTGGTAGCCAATAGACCACACTTTACATTTCTAGTGTTTATGTAAGTCTATCTAGGTCATATGCACATAAGGTGCCTTGATATGTACAAATTTGATAGCTGGTCACTTTCTTTGCGCCCAGCTATCAGAGAAATTAGATATAAAAACACTAATAAGATTGGGACAACACGATGGTGCGTTTAACGGGCCATCGGGAGGTCCCCAAAAATTCCTTATTTTCGGAATTCCCAGGGGTGTATAGTCCCGGGGAGTGCCAAAAACTGACTAAAAATTACATTTCCAGAAACCTATTTTCTGGAATTGTACTTAAACTACTTGAGCGATTTTCGCTCCAAAGTGATGGCTTGGTAGCTAGTCCAGCAAGCCATCCGAAAGTACTTACACCATGAGTACATCTATTCCCTTCATGGAGTTATTCCACCTGAAGGGTCTACAAATTTCAACGTTTTACGTTGTTTACATTTTTCACGACTGCTTATCTCGTTGACTATCCAAGCGATTCTTCCCATCTAGAAACCGCCTGGAAGCCCTTTTAGCAAGCTTTCCAATGGTAGTACTTTTACCAGTACACCTATATGTTTCTAGGTACTTAGGGCACCTAAAACCGTAAGCGATTGCCAAAAACCAGATAAACAGCAGTTTTTCTATTATATACTGACTTGATATCTCAAGTAAATGGGCTTTATATAAAAGACTACGCTAACTATGAGGTGTATATAGGCTTCCTGTCCCGGTCTAGGTCCCCCATATACCCTAAAATGACCTAAAACCATATATTTGGTGTTTGAGATATCAAGTCAATATTCCTATTTACATAGCAGAAACTATGTGGTCTTCACATAGTTTCATCATTATGTACTGATTTCATGTCCAGTACATAGGATAAGCCCTTAAAAACATGATTTTAATTACTATAATATTTTCAAAAACCACCAAAACTATAAATAACGTGTGGTTCCCTCTCACGGGTCATTCGGAACTAATCCGTCGTCGAGCACAGACGTATCGTATGACAGAAATTTATGTTTTTTACTATGATAACTCTTATCAGTATGCTTTCTAATGATTTTACTCTGTTAAGGGTGAACTATTGAACCCTATAACATACTGACAAACACTAAAAACATTATACTACTATCTCAAAAAATGTAGGTAAAATTTTAGTATAAATATAAACGTGCCTCTAAAATTCATTTTAGTGTCAGGTGGCGCGCCGTGGTAAGCAGACATGTCTACACATACAAACTTCAATTTCTATGAACCATTTAGTATGGTTGATGACGCTTCGTCGCGAACATATCTCCCGCCGTGCAGTGCTGTGTCGACTCGCTGTGTCGACTCGAAGTGTTGTCGGCGCGGCGCTGCATTCCTTCGGTGAGCGACGGACGGCATTTCTCGGCTGCCGGCCAGGCCCACCGAGAGGACGGTCGCCAATCCGGCATCTCTGGTTACTGGGGCAGTGGGACGAGTTTCTTCACCGGACGCTTCAAGGTACCGCCAAGCGTGCGTACCTCAGCGGTCCGGATTTCTCCGTCGATTCCTGGATACACGGCCACAATGCGGCCTCGCGGCCACGTATTGCGGGGCAGCTGGCCGTCGGCTATCAGGACAGGGTCACCCACTTTAAATCTGGGCCCACTACTATGTGGCTCCCGCCGGTTTTGGAGCTCCGGCAGGTACTCTCTGACCCAGCGACTCCAGAACATATCAGCGAGGATCTGTGATCGTCGCCATATTTTCCTGCTGTCTATATCTTGCTCGGTGAACGTGCCAGGTGTAGGTAGTCTGGCTGACCCACCGAGCAAAAGGTGATTCGGTGTGATGGATTCATCATCATCACCATCTACCGACACGTGTGTCAATGGTCGGCTATTTACAATGTACTCTGCCTCACAAATCAGTGTGGACAACACCTCTTCGGTGGGGTGTTTTTCTGTAAGTACATTGTATAGTGTGTTTTTTACACAACGAACTAGGCGCTCCCAGGCGCCTCCCATGAATGGCGCTGATGGCGTTATGAAGCGCCATACGATGCCTCTACGACTTGCCTCTGTTTTGAAGGCGTCTCGCAGCTCTCTGTCGGCGCCGTGCATGTTGGTGCCATTGTCTGAGTGTATCTCAGCTGGGCATCCTCTGCGTGCGGCGAATCGGCGCAGCGCCAATATGGCGGAGTCTGCGCTAAGGCTGGCGGCGATTTCAAGGTGCACCGCCCTTGATGTGAGACACGTAAATAGTGCTACGTATCTCTTCTGATGCTGCCGACCGACGGTGACGGATAGCGGGCCGAAATAGTCGAGCCCGGTATATGTAAACGGCCTCTTATGGTGAGCGAGGCGCGTTTTCGGGTGGTCGCCGGTCGCAGGTACTGGTGGCTGTGCCTTGCGTATACGGCAATGCAGGCATCTTGCTATCACCTTCTTCGCTGTTGGTCGCATCTTCACGACCCAGTAGTGCTGCCGTACCTCATTAATTGTGAGTTCGGTGCCACTATGTTGTAGACTGCGATGTGTCCAGTCTATGTACAACTGCGTTATGTGATGGTCGCCATGTAATATAGGCGGGCGCATCACTTCTTCAGCTACCTCTTGCGTAGCTGCTATGCGACTTCTTAGTCGCAGCACGCCGTCGACGACCTGAATTTGTAAAGGTCGCAGCGAGCTATTTTTATTTATTTCTTCAACATTCGCTAACTCTGAAGCGAACGATTGTTGTTGTGCGACCTGGACAAGTATTTTCTCAGCTTCTTGGAGAAATTCTGCTTCTATGATTTGTCTGTTGACCTGGGTTGGTGCTCTGCATGCCTGCTTCTGCTTCTGTGCAGGTACAGCGGGCTTTTTGCGCCAGTCTGGGTCCTTTTTAGCGTTTTTTCTCGTCCGTTTATAGGACGTTATCTCTGTTCTATTTTTGCAAAGAGATATAAAACGCAGAACTGTGGCGGTCGCACGAAGCAGTCGCTCCCATCTGGAGAATCTGCTTGGCTCTGGAACGGCTTCTATGAAGCTCTTCTTGTCCCCTTCTGTGACAACGAAAGTTTTTTCTTCTCCCGTGTCGTTTGTAGTCGGAGGTTTCTCTGTGGGCCATAATTCGGGCCCAAGAGACAAAAAACTCGGCCCGCAGTACCACTCGTGGTCCGAGTTGAACCGCAGTGGCACGTCACGGGTTGCTGCATCAGCGATGTTCATCTTGGTGGGTATCCATCGCCAATCTTCGACTTTGCTATTGTCTTCAATAGCAGCTATTCGGTGAGCAACGAAAGGTTTGTATACTCTCGCTCCTCTTCTAATCCAGGTCAGTACGGTCTTGCTATCTGACCAATACGTTACTGACGTGGGCTTGCAGTCGTGTTCACTCATCACTGCTGCGGCTACGCGGGTTCCCAATACCGCGGCCTGAAGTTCGAGTCTCGGTATCGAAAGCAGTTTCAGTGGGGCCACCCGCGCTTTCGCCATAACAAGGCTTATTAAGTGCTTGCCTTCCACGGTCGTGGCCCGCCAGTATATAGCGGTAGCATATGCCATCTCGCTTGCATCAGTGAACACATGCACCTGCATTTCTATAGCGTCGCTATATCCAGGATAGCATCTTGGTACGCTAACGTTTTTTAGTTGGCGTAAATGTTGTACCCAAATTTTCCATTGTAATGCTAGGTCAACATCTAGCCTCTGATCCCAGTCGACGCCTCGCCGCCATGCTTCTTGCAATATTTGCTTCGCCTTGATGGTTACTGGTGAGGCGAGTCCGAGTGGGTCGTATAGCGACGCTACTATTCTGAGCGCCTCTCGCTTGGTGGGCGCCTCTCGGTCCAAGATACCCTCAGGCAGACGCGCGAGTGTGAGGTTGAAACCCAGCGTGTCTTCGCCTGGCCTCCATATGAGGCCGAGTATCTTTTCCGACGTATCTATATCTCCAATGGATACCATCTCAGTTTGTATATGCGATGGGTCCATTTTTTCTAGGAGCTGCGAGCTATTTGAAACCCATTTCTTGAGTTCAAACCTCGCCTGTAGGTGTATTTTTCGCACCATACTAGCGACTTCTGCCGCCTTCTCGATAGTTCTATAACTATCTAGGTAGTCATCCATATAATGACTACGTAGTATAGCATCCACAGCTTCAGGGTGCTTCTCTATATATTTGTTTGCGTTCCAGTTCTTTGCAAAAATTGCTGTGCAAGGCGAACTGGCTGCGCCGAAAATGATGGACGTCATTCTATATTCTTCTGGCGCTCCTTCTCTGCGGTTTCCCCTCCACAGGTAGCGAAGCGCGTCTCGGTCTTGACTCCGCACCTTCACTTGCATGAACATCTCCGCTATGTCACCGGTTATTGCGACGCAGTGGCGGCGAAACCGCATCATTACGCCTGGCAGCGACTGTAATAGGTCGGGCCCAGTTAACAGGAAGTCATTCAGTGACATTCCTCTCGATTTGGCGGCAGCGTCATGTACGATGCGAAGTTTGTCTGGCTTCATTGGGTTGAAGACATCGAAGTGTGGGAGGTACCAAGTTTTGCCCGGCGTGCTAATTGCGGGTGCCCTTTCAGCGTACCCTTTCGCAATTAGCGAGTCCATCTGGTCTGAGTATCTTCTTAGAAGTTCCTGGTTCTTGTCCAGCTTCTTTTCTGTTGAGACGAGCCTCTTCAGAGCTGTCTCAAAGCTATCTGGCATCTCAGCATGCTCATTACGCCAAAGCATGGCGGTTTCGATGTGTCCATTCTCTAATTGGACAGTTGATCGATTCAAAATGTCCTCTGCCCTTCTTGCTGGGTCAGAGGCGGGTCGCTGTGGGTTTATGCACAACGATTCTATGGCGAAATGTTCGCGCAACTGATGATCCAAATTGTCATCAGTTGTTATTCTATTGACATGATGTACTTGTTGTCGTAGTAAACTACTGTGCGCGCCATGTAGTGTCCAACCCATCGCTGTAAGTGACGCAATTGGTTGGTGTCTTGGACCTCTGCGAATCTCGCTGGCCAATAACAAATGCCAGTTGTCTTGGCCGACGAGTATTTTTGGCACGCCATTGTTGTACATCAACTCTTTTCTCAAGTCGGTTAAATGCTTGCAGCGTGCGACAACCCTATCGCTCACTGTTTGTTTTGCCAAGCTGAGTTTAGGTATAGTACGTGCTTTAAATTGTACCCTTCTCTCTTGCGGGCTAACCAGCGTCACCTTGACTCTTCTTGAGCATGGGGTGGTGAGCATGGTGTTGCCTATCGCACCGATCTTGAGCGGGTCCACAGGGCCCTCTGCCCCGACTTGCCTCGCGATGTCTTCATCCATCAGCGAAACGGTGGACCCATCGTCTAGGAGAGCGTATGTTGCTACCTCTCCCGCCGGTCCGATTACCCGGACCGGCACTATCTTGAGGTACGCCTGGCTCGATGGTGACCCGAAACTGGCCACCGTTTCCTGAGGATCCTTGCGGGATTCAGGAACATCGGGCTTCTTGTTGGCTTCCCTCTGCTGTTGCTTCTTCCTATGAAGAAGCCGATGGTGCGTATCTCTGCACCCGTCTTGGCCACACTGTTTTCTCTTACAAGTGTGGTTGCCTCGTCGATGTTGAAGGCAGCGATAACATAGATTGTGTTTTTTCGCTAGCTCCCATCTTTTCTCGACAGCTACGCCCCTGAATTGTGCACATCCAGTGGCGTAGTGATGTCCCACGTCGCAAACACGGCATTTTCCTACCGGTTGGTCCGTAGCTATATGCGTCCTTTGTGTGACGCGTCTGTTGGTGTTCGCCTCGGCCGAAGCGATGCCTTCGGGTGGGGCGAATGGACTACAGAAGTGTGCCTGTTCAGATATAAAATTACTGAACAATGAAATATCTGGCACCGATTGGTACTTCTCCGAATATGATCGGTACCATTGTGCTCGTAGCGAATTGGGTAACTTCTCTGTTAACAATCGCATAAGCTCCGCGTTCATAAGGTAATGACCCTTTTTTAACGCGCGGAGCGTGACTACAGCACCTCTTACGCGACTTGCAAACGCGCAGATGTCTCTTGGTGACTCACTGCAGCGCGGCAGTCCGCGTAATCTATCTGTTTCAGCTTGCGCTATGGAGTCTGGACGGCCGAACTGCAGCTCGAGTTCCTTCATGATGTCATCGGGCCTGGCATGTCCGATGAGTTCTGAGCTGACGGTTTCCATTGCACGTCCATGTAAGCTTCTCCTCAGCCTCGCTGTATTCTCGATGTCCGTAAAATACGCTCGAGTTGTCTCATATATGGCCCGAAATGATAGCCATTCAGTATGAGAACCATTGAAATTCGGCAATGTCATGACGAATTTCGACGCAGAGGGGTTCGTTTGGTCCCGCTGTTCTATTTTCCTGTCGGCTAGCGACGCTATAGCGGACGTCAACTCCGTCAAGAATGGACGGAGACTATCCCTCTGACCTCCTGTACACTCAGCTGACGCTGCAACTGGAGGCTTTCGCACTTCTTTCTCCTTAGGATGCTGACCTTCTATTTGCGATTTGGTGGCGGCCGCAGTCAGGGGTCTATGCATAGAATTTCTGGTTCCCCCTTCAACGACGTTATCCTCCTTCTCAGGCTGAGGTTCTGGTGCCTCTTCTAGCCATGAACGCACGTACTCGTCATTCGAGTTTCTGTCATCCAAGTATTCAGCTTCGGAACCCTCTTCCTCCGCTCTCTGAAGTGCCAATTGTGCAAGCTCCAACTTAATTTTGAGTAAGTCTTCGCGAGCTTTGTCTATGTTTTTTCGTGACCGAGTCACTCTAGTTGACGGCGGACGGCTATGTTCGATACGGGCGTCACCCCGGGTAGTCATCGGCATCGCTGTACGTCTGTCTTCTTCGGAAATCTTCTCTTTCTGAGAAGGTTTCAATGTTGTGTCTGAAGCTCCTTCTAATCTGGTTACTCTGGTAGAAACCGCTTGATCAGTTTCTATTGGTTGATGCGTCGGAGTGCTTTCAGTTTGAGGCGCTAGATGGCGCTGCTCGTCCGACGGCTCGGTCCCTTCGGTTGTGGAAGGTGAACACGGCGGCAGCTCATGTCTGATGCCAGCTGGCTGATCCAACTCCACGGTCCATGCCTCCGGCGTCTTGCCTTTGGATCTGGTTATCGGCATTGTTGTTGAAATATTTTCTTTTGAAAACTCGAAGTTAGTTTTCAAAGATAAGTCCCAGTTCCGGGCTTCAGCGTTCAAACCGACGATCTCCAGAAGTTAACCTCCACTTCGATTGACTATAATTCAATCTTCAAATAAAAAATCACTAAAAACTTACGGTCAGTGATAAGTCTTCAGGAAACTTCAGGCATTTGCTATACAAGTTTATTTTTCCCATAAACGTGTATGTTCTATTTGATTGACTATAATTCAATCAAATTCTAAATCACCGAAAAGTCAAGGTTACTTTTCGGTGGTGATGCTTCATGAACTGCTTGTCCAAAGCATCAGAGCCGTGCATCAATCTTCAGAGCACGTATCTTGCTTGATTGAAGAAAATTCAATCTTCAAATTTATTTTCAGTGATAGTGCTTCAGGAACCGCATAGTCAGTACATCCGAAACGTATCTAAGTCTTCAGAGTACGTTTCTTCCATTCACTGACGAAAATTCAGTCTTCAAAATTTTCCTGAAAACATAGGGGTTGTTTTCAGTCATAAGGCTTCAGGAATTATTCTTCAATCATCAAGGATGCACATCAGCCTTCTAAACGCACGTCTTGTATTTTTCTGACGGGCGCTCGTTTTTTAAACAAATCGCTAAAAACATAAGGGTAGTTTTCAGCGATAAGTCTTCAGGAACTATTCTTCCGCGTCAAAGACGTAATCCAATCTTCTGAACGAGTATTCTTGGTTGAATAAACAAGCGTTCAGTTCTAGAACAAATCACTGATAACATAGGGTAGTTTTCAGCGATAAGTCTTCAGGAACTATTCTTGGGGCTTCAAGGATGCGCATCTGTCTTCATACAGCATTTTGCGGCTCACAGAAAATTTCTTCTATTTTCTTACAATTATTGAAAAAATAGGGTATTTTCAATAACTGTCTCCAGAATTTTACCTCTTGGATCCAGCGGCAAATAGGGCACGTAGGACTTGTTCCCTGCAGTGCACGTCGATTTTTGGTTTATTTGTGAAATTAATTTCTCCAAAATTCGAAAAATTAATTCCACCACTGTTTCTTCCTGACGTCCTGGGGCGCTCCAGACTTCGAATTTCGGCTCGAACGGGTCAACGTTGTGTTGCACGTAGCCGACTTATTATGCAGGCACCCAGTTGTTTTTTCTGGATCTGCTGTTCCCGACGTCCTGGGGCTCTCCAGGCTCCAAAATTCGGCTCGAACGGACCATTAAATGTGATGGTCGTCGAATTTTGCCGGGACGCCAGGCTCCAAAATCTGGCTCGCAAGGACCATTAAATGTGCAGGACGTAGCGTGTTCATTGGCCCCGAGAAAAGAAGGGCGTAAACCTTCTGGCCATTGCCGCTGAACGCCCCATCCACATCAACGAAAACAAAGGTTCTTGGATGCCTAGCTGCTGCAGTGACGTAGGGTTGCAAATCGACTCTAACGATTCAACGATGTGTTGGGTGTACTCGAGTTATTTCCAGATTCCGGGTTGCCTACTTCTGGATCAGCACTCCTGGTGTCCAGGTTCCGAGGTTCAGCTCGACAGGATCGAAAAAGGGATGTCTTCATAAGGGTTGAAGTTGATGAATTAAATGAAACACTAAGTTATTCAGTACACGGCACGATTCTAGGGCTCTCAACAATTTCTGAGACGTGATTCTATATAAGAATTACTTCTTATTTACTAAGACAAGTACAAGCGACTAGCTTTGGATGACTACAAATTCTATTTTGGGCCCGGGGGTTCTTTATACCCTCGCATCGTGCCATTATTGAGAGCCCCGCAAATTCTCGCCGAAAATAATTTTTATTTATGTAAAAAACCCTTATACATATTTGGTAAATAGGGTTACCGCACCCCTTCCATGGTGCTATCAATAGCTGGATTCCTTCGTACTGTAACACAGTAACGCCCCCTATCTATGTATCTAATCAATATACCTAATTTCCAGGTATTGATAGCTTCCCTAGACTATTTCCATGAAATAAAAGGACAATTCCCTTTATTTCCCAGTTAAAACCTTAATAGCTTTTAACCTAGCCTAAGGATATCTATAGGTTGGGTTGACCTGCTGGTGCCAATAGCAGGCTGTCTGTTGACGTCTAGAAAAAGCTTATTTTCGGGAATCTTCTATGGGATATCATCCCTTATGTAACGAATCTATAAATTCCTAAGTCATTTCACCGACTTTAGGACTTCCTACTTAGGCTAACCAGACAATCACCGCCTATTATGGGGATTCTGGTAGCCAATAGACCACACTTTACATTTCTAGTGTTTATGTAAGTCTATCTAGGTCATATGCACATAAGGTGCCTTGATATGTACAAATTTGATAGCTGGTCACTTTCTTTGCGCCCAGCTATCAGAGAAATTAGATATAAAAACACTAATAAGATTGGGACAACACGATGGTGCGTTTAACGGGCCATCGGGAGGTCCCCAAAAATTCCTTATTTTCGGAATTCCCAGGGGTGTATAGTCCCGGGGAGTGCCAAAAACTGACTAAAAATTACATTTCCAGAAACCTATTTTCTGGAATTGTACTTAAACTACTTGAGCGATTTTCGCTCCAAAGTGATGGCTTGGTAGCTAGTCCAGCAAGCCATCCGAAAGTACTTACACCATGAGTACATCTATTCCCTTCATGGAGTTATTCCACCTGAAGGGTCTACAAATTTCAACGTTTTACGTTGTTTACATTTTTCACGACTGCTTATCTCGTTGACTATCCAAGCGATTCTTCCCATCTAGAAACCGCCTGGAAGCCCTTTTAGCAAGCTTTCCAATGGTAGTACTTTTACCAGTACACCTATATGTTTCTAGGTACTTAGGGCACCTAAAACCGTAAGCGATTGCCAAAAACCAGATAAACAGCAGTTTTTCTATTATATACTGACTTGATATCTCAAGTAAATGGGGTTTATATAAAAGACTACGCTAACTTTGAGGTGTATATAGGCTTCCTGTCCCGGTCTAGGTCCCCCATATACCCTAAAATGACCTAAAACCATATATTTGGTGTTTGAGATATCAAGTCAATATTCCTATTTACATAGCAGAAACTATGTGGTCTTCACATAGTTTCATCATTATGTACTGATTTCATGTCCAGTACATAGGATAAGCCCTTAAAAACATGATTTTAATTACTATAATATTTTCAAAAACCACCAAAACTATAAATAACGTGTGGTTCCCTCTCACGGGTCATTCGGAACTAATCCGTCGTCGAGCACAGACGTATCGTATGACAGAAATTTATGTTTTTTACTATGATAACTCTTATCAGTATGCTTTCTAATGATTTTACTCTGTTAAGGGTGAACTATTGAACCCTATAACATACTGACAAACACTAAAAACATTATACTACTATCTCAAAAAATGTAGGTAAAATTTTAGTATATAAATATAAACGTGCCTCTAAAATTCATTTTAGTGTCAGGTGGCGCGCCGTGGTAAGCAGACATGTCTACACATACAAACTTCAATTTCTATGAACCATTTAGTATGGTTGATGACGCTTCGTCGCGAACACTCATTGTAGTTGACTCTGAGTTAGAGTTATGGTGGGTACACACGTGCGTACATGCTTATCAAGCAAGTCTTACCGAACATGCTTCAACTTGCGTCTACACGTACACGTAGAGTGCGTTGAAACTCTTCGAGCAATGGCTGATTCTATATAGGATATCGATGACATCGGAACTATTTGGCCGTCCAAAAATGAAAGAAATGAGAAATTGAACTAACGTACGACATTTTATCTGCGAACCACACCCGTATCACAAAAATATCTATCACTACTAACATGCTCGACGTCGCGGCTACACGTACAAACATGTTTGCTTCGAACATCGAGTAAGAATTTTGGACGTTTGAATATTGTTCGAATCGAAAATTTTGGTTGGCTTCGAGCATTTGTCTTGAGACTTGCATGGTACACACGTTCGTACTTGCTCGAGTTCGAGCAAGTTTATCGAGCTTGTATGTACGTGTGTACCCACCATATGGGTTACCAACAATTTTAAGAAGAAATAGACTATATCTTATTTCCGGTAGGGTAAATACAGAGTACATATATACTTGTAAGAAAGAGTACCTATCTACAGTACAACTATTTTCTTAATGTCCCTCGGCAAACTTCGTGTTTCTTCAGTTGTCGGCTTTCTATCAGTTGCCCTTTGCACTTGGTGCAGACCGGACGCTCTCAATCAACTTGGAAGTAATAGAGTTGTTATTTTAATAAAAAATAAATAAAAGTGTTTTTGTGAGTTGTGATTTATAATGTAATTTATTTTAAAAATGCGAGGCAAACTGCCAAAGTCGATGATTGCCGAGGGATATTACTGGGGCTGGATAAGGGATATCTTTTATGGGACCTGGTGAACTTATAGAAGTTGGTGGCCGATTTAAAAGTCACCAGTCATTTTGGAAATATTACGTGCAACAAATTATAGAAAGAGATGAATGAGCTGACTTGACCCTTATAGTCTTGCGGTTGACCACTACCTCGCCTGATGTTATGATGATGTGATATATTTAGTGCTATTTTCACTTATATTTCATAAGTAAGTAAGTCTAAGTAATATTATTTTTGCTATTTTGTACACTGACAGGCCTAATTTTTTCCCCTATCAGTCACTCCATCCAAAGGTTGTCTGTAAGAGATTACCTAGAGCGATAAGACCGCCCATTGTAAACTTGTGTACGTGAACTTTTGTCCTGTATGCTTTTTTTGTGGTGTACAATAAAGTATGTAATAAATAATAATAACAACAAGAACCAAGAACCTCGACGACCATCTGTCGAGGCTGTCATTGGGCAGTTGGATCAAGGGTCTGATACAGAAGGCAGTACTCCTCGATACGGCTCGCATTGTGAGGAGGTTCCTGTCTCTGGAGCCCTAACCACCGGTAGCTTGGACCCTGTTCCCGATACCGGCGGACAACCATTATTTTTATATGTTTAAATGTTTTTTTTTATGATTTGTTTTTATAAATAAATATTTAAAAATGTAAATTTAAAATGTGTACATTATTAAATAAACAAAATAATAATAATAAATAAATAAGGTCATGTTATTGTTGTAAAATAGAAATATTACACATTTGTAAACATAAAACATGTTGATTCATTAGATTAAACACTTTGTAAAGTATATACCAGATTACTTACTTACTTTCAATATTAAAAAAAATCTTTTTAACAAAGAAATCAAACCGACTTCCAAAACGAAAAATAAGAAGCCGGTGTCTTTGGTACCTATTGAAAAGAACATTATTTTTCGCTTTGTAGTGTTTTGTTTTGGAAGTCGGTGTGATTTTTATGTTTAAAAGTTTTTTATTTATCTCTTTTTAGTTTTGGTAGGTACCTCCAAATACCATGAAAAACATTAATAGCCAAAGTAAATCTCATGTGATCTCTCTGTCTCAAATGATTGCATTGTTGACAAAAATACCAAAACCACTACATGTATGCCTATAATGTCTGAAGAGTTCCCTCAATTTCTCTGAGATGCCATCATAAAATAAAAGAAAAGAAAAGAAAGAAAAATTGTTTATTCTGCACAAACTAAACGCACAATACAAAATAAAGAGTGGCATTCACTATAGGTGATCATCAGATCCTGGTTTTCTTATCATGGTACCACCCTGATAAAAAAAAAAACAAAAAATTCGTCACAATCGGTTCATAAACGACAAAGTTATCCACGAACACATCACAAATATTTATATATAAATATATATTTTTTAACTGTCAGCAACATTATTTTCTGGCAGACCAAATTATATAATTTAATATTTAAATTAGGTTTGCTTTTTTCCCATGGGGGTAAGCAGCTTAAGTAAGAAGATTCAAGCAAGATTCAACACATTAATTGCAAATTTGTGGCTCACAGCAACAGCGAGAAGTAGATCAAATCTAACTTTGACAAGCAGTGACTACTTTACACCTGTATATAAAATTGGAGTCCAGCGCTGGCGCACGGCGCCCTGGCGTACTATCTACTGGTTTCATCTTAAAAAGTTCTCTGTGGTTCTTCTCTGTCCAAAATAATAAAAAGAAGCCAACAAATACGTCGCGACGCCCCACCCGTTGCCTAGGTGACGGTTGCATAGGGCGTAGGCCTCATGCGTCCCACAGCCGTCATTGCTGTGCGTTCTAGTGTATGTAATATCGTGTGTATAGTTTTATATTAGGGTAAGTTTTATTTTATTTTTGTGTTAATGAACAATGCAGTCTGTAGCGACGCATCTGCATCATCTGCGGCATCTGTAGCAGTCAACCTGCCACATCCGCTGAGGTTCAGCTGGTGAGATGTCCCCATTGCTCACAGGCACGATTTTTTAAAAGCAAACGGGGGCTGAGGATACACTATGGCAAGGTTCACAAACCATATAGTGTACCTTTGTGCCCTCCAGCCACTTCCCAATGTTTTGAACAGACCCTTTGGAAAACGTAATCAAAATTAAAAAATTCTACTCCGGTATTGAAGCGAGTTCCTCGGGGTGCGACACGGTCCGTTGCTTTGAGTCTGGCGCAATGAATCCGTCTTGTGACCCAAGAGAACTCAAATAGTGGTTAAAAAAATTTGGCACTGAAAAAAACACTTACAAATCAAATTAAAGAAAACTGCAACAATTCGACCACAATTTTGACTCAAAAATTACAACTAGTCAATAACATTTTACAGAAAGACATATGTTTTCACGTGGAATCCAAACTAGGTGAAGGTGACATTAGGGGTGCAGCGAGGCTACTATTTAGCAGTGATGTGGTGGCGCCCTACTCTCCAGAAACAATATCTGCTTTGGAGAGTAAACATCCAGCGCCTCCGGATGACCTTACCTTTCCCGACCCCCCCGAAACCCTTCGTTCTGATTCAACTACTTTCAATATTTCAGCCACCCAATTGATTGCTGCCGTGAGCTCCTTCCGAAGCGGTTCCGTCGGCGGTCTCGACGACCTGACTCCACAACACTTAAAGTATCAACAGATCCTTTAAGTGTTGTGGAGTGAAGTGGAGTGTTACTCACCAGCTTCCCCGGCGCCTGAACTTAACAAAGTTCAGGCGCCGGGGAAGCTGGTGAGTCGCATTTGAAGGAGCTTGCGGCACTAGTCAACTTAATACTCTCCGGTGGCGTGAACGATACCGTCGTCGATGTCTTGTACGGGGCCAACTTATGTGCCCTGCGCAAGAGGGACGGTGGCATTCGTCCTATTGCCGTCGGGTGCACCTACAGGCGTATGGCAGACAAAATTTGTTGTAAGCTTTACGGCCAAAGGCTTACAAACAGATTCCAGCCCCTACAGCTTGGCTTTGGCTCTAGAGGGGGCTGTGAGGCTGCCGTACATGCCCTTTCTACCTTCCTAAATTCCAGCCAGGATAAGGTCATCCTCAAGGTTGACGTTAAAAACGCCTTCAATTCCGTCAACAGGGACACTTTGTTGGCTGAAGCAAAAAAAGAACTGCCAGAAATTTTCGGTTTTTTGTGGCAATGCTATAGGCACCCATCAAAATTATTGTACAAAGAAAATGTTTTGCAATCTTCAGTTGGTTGCCAACAAGGTGACCCTCTCGGGCCAGTCATTTTCAATCTGGCTATTCATCCCAATAATCAGAAACTAAATTCAAAATTTAACTTATGGTATTTGGATGATGGAACACTAGGAGGTGACGTAGACACCGTTTTAGTAGATTTCAAATTCCTGAAAGAGCAGTTTAAATCCATCGGCCTAGACCTCAACCACTCCAAATGTGAAATTTTTCTTAGTGACAATACCGACAGATAACCGATCCTACAGAAATTATATGTAATAGCCCCAGAGATCAAAATTTTAGATAAAAGTTCACTGCACCTCGTAGGTTCCCCAATTTTGGAAGACAGTTTCTCTTCATTCATTGATGGCAAAATTAACCATTTTAATGATATTTCGGATAGACTCTCCAAAATTAACCTTCATTCGGCTTTTACTCTTATTCGGTATTGTTGTTTTGGACCAAATTTTATGTATTTTCTCCACTCTTCCCCTTTATGGAAGCAGCCACATCTCTTGGACGAAAAAAATTACGAAATTATTCGATGCACTCTGACATCCATCTTAAATGTGGCCTTGGATGCAATTTACACTACCCATTCGCTTTGGCGGGCTCGGCATCCGCAAAATTTCTAGTATAAGCCTACCGGCGTTCCTGTCTTCGGTCCACAGCACTGAAACGTTAACCACAAAAAAATTATCCCTTTCACTGGTTAACTTTGAAGTGCCGTGCTCGACCGACGCAGTGTGCGCCTGGAAAGTGGCTTGCCCGAATACGGCGTTGCCCGAGAACCTATTTTCCCAGAGACAGTGGGATGAGCCGCTCTGCAGATTGGTACGGAATAAACTTATAAATACGTCCACCAATACTGGCTGCGGGAGAGTGGGAGTCGAGCCTCTGGCTACAAGCACTACCATCACTCAACATAGGTACTATGTTGAGTGACAACACCTTCCGGATCGCTACATGTCTGCGTTTGGGTGCTCCTAGCGGAGCTCCACATCGTTGCCAATGTGGTGATGCAGTCGACCGCCTCGGTCACCATGGCCTATCCTGCAGTAGGAGCGCTGGCCGGATAGCACGGCACGCCAGCATTAATGACATCATACGTCGTGCTCTTGTCACCGCCGGAGTGCCAGCTGTTTTAGAACCCAATGGCTTGGCACGCGACGATGGGAAGAGACCAGACGGGATGACCATAATGCCTTGGAAGGTGGGTAGGCCTTTGGTGTGGGATGCAACATGTGTCGACACCCTTGCGCCATCCCATCTTCTTAGCACGGCGGGCTGTGGTGGGGCGGCTACTGCTGGTGCAGAAAACCTCAAACGGCGCAAATATACCTTATTGGAAGTTATATGTTTGAGCCGTTTGGAGTTGAAACATTAGGTCCATGGGGTCCAAGTGCGCATCGACTTTTTCGAGAAATTAGCAAAAAGTTCGTCGACTCTTTTGACGTTGAAGTTAGAGTAAGTAGCTAAACTACTTCTTACTCTAACTTCTTATAATATGTTTTAGCTTTAAATATATGAAAGTAATTATTTAATATTTATATTGAATATATACACACAACATATAATATATAACACACACACACATAACATAAATTTCACATAATCATTATTGTTTTTCATTTCTGTTATTTGTATTTAAATAGTTAATTTAAATTAAATAATATTTTGAATCCAAAAGACATAATTTAATGATATTGTAAACATAATGTAAAAAGAAGTGGCAGGTTAGTTTTCAACTCTTAATCATGTTGACGTAGATTCACTGATGCAAGATGCAACCACTAGACCAAATTGACTTAACAATCTGTGTTGAAATTAACAATTCTACATTGGTGAGAAAACAGTATTCAAACGCTTACTTACCCTGCGTTACGTGTTAAAGATCAAATTGGCATAACTGTATTCTATAATATTTTTCTTTCTAGTTCGGTAAGCTCTTACGTATCGAATAATACTTATCTACTGCTAATTGCAGAAGCTTCAATATCGTCTAACTTTTAGTGGGTTAGCTAACGGCAGGGTGGGTCAAGTAACAGCTATTACCGACTGCAACTGCCGTTAACATAGAGTCATGAATTTTTTCAAGAAGCAAGTTCTCTAATCGCGGACCGGTCAATGTGGCGACCGTAGGCCTATGTTCAGCAGTAGACGGAACGATGATGATGAAGTTCTCTAAATTGTCCGGACTCATCGTATGGGACCTTGACTTGAATCAATTTTTAATATTCATAGGCTAGTGTCCATAGTAGCTTCATAAGTAGAGCAAAAAACTTGTGAAAATGCTACTAATGAATATCTAAATTGATGATCCAATGATGTGTAAAATCTAGGTATGTAACTAAAAAAGTAACATTCGAAGATTAAAATTCCCTCACACATCCAGCCGGGTGAGCACAGACTCTGTGGTAGGTTTATCATGGTTTTTGCTCCTAAACTGTGATAAAAATGTGTGACTCAAGCCCAACACAGTAGGCCATAAACGCCCGCCAGGAGGAGTTTGAGCATACCCACTGAAGATGGTGATACGTTTAGTGGTCCAAAGAAGCCCTGGATTGAAAAAACTGGAAGTCACCACTAAACTTCATCATTAATTTTATCATGGTTGTGTCTGGTTAAATATTCGAACGGGTCAGAACTATCCACTGCCAGATTGTTGCCTGTCAGAAACATTGTGACTGGTTCGTTTTGAAAGTCGATTGGCTCTTACAACTTGTACTAGATACGCAGCTGATTTACAACCCGCGGGTCAGCTCAACCAAATAGGTCACATGTAAATGATGGACTTACAACATAGCTGTTTCATTGTATTCGAATTTTAAACATAATAATGCACGATTTGAATCGCATTTCAGTACTGTCTTTAGTCTTGTTAGAGATTCGATAAATTGGTGAATTGAACAGTTTATTCTCCATTACCTAAATAATTAATTTACTAACTCTAGCTTTTGTTATTTTATTTCAAGTTTTATACAATCACAATTAGGAGCTCGTGGCTAAATAATAACAGCCGCACGGGTCGATCATCAAGGTTAAGCAACGCTTGACAAGGTCGGTCCGTGGATGGGTGACCATTTCAACATACCGAGTTTCCTCCGTGCCTCGGAAAGCACGTTAAGCCGTTGGTCCCGGCTGTCATTTGAAGATCTATGGCAGTCGTTACGGGTAGTCAGAAGCTTGAGATCTGACACCAGTCTTGCCAAGGGGTACCGTGTTACCCAGTTACTGGGTTGTGGAGGTCAGATAGGCAGTCGCTCCATGTAAAACACTGGGACTCAGCTGAATCCGGTAAGACTGTAAGCCGACCCCAATATAGTTGGGAAAAAGGCTAGGCAGATGATGATGATACAATCACTTTTAAAATAATTCTACATCAACAGTATTTAAATATAATAAGAGTAACACGTAAGAAAATAGAAAAAGCTACAACTGATTAGATAGTCGGCAATCTTAGAAATAACCTAAAAGCTTATTAAACTAAAAATTACACTGAATGTGAGACAAATAGAAGTATTTACATCTACGTCACAGATTATCTTGAACTTTTCAGACGTGGAACTTCTAAATATACCTTGAGTTTATTTTGGATTACAATTAAGAAGTTCTACATTTATGTTATATTTTATTTACACTTATTACTATTTTATTCGCGAATTTAAAAAGGAATATTACTAACCTTAATGACGACCTTAAGAAAAATCCCCAAAACGTCAATTGTGAACTTCATTTTGTCTTCTTCAGCGATAACCACACGATTATATTCACTTTATTCTCACTTTTCAGACTGAAACATCAAGACGAAAGCCAATTAGAGCACAATTCAGCTGATGACAACTGTTACGCGAGCATTTTGTTTTAAAACCGTCCAAATATCAAGAAATTATATTTTAGTAACGTCGAACTTACCATTTTATGAAAAAAAAACGTCGAAAATATTATCAAATCACATGTAAATTTATGTGATGTCGGTTTAAGTCGGGTTCGTCGGAAAAATATAATATGTACTACGTTTGGTTTTTATTGTGAGACCGTTTGCTGTGCGCTCACGCATCGTGCGAGGCCAGACGAAGGCGTTCTTAATATAGAAGCGAACGAAATCGGACTAGAGATCCGATCACCCAGGGATTTAGTTATATAGCGCTCAATTGTAGGGGAAAAAGAATTAAAAATATGAACAACGCTTGTGGTGCACATGTGTGTTAGTACTGTAGCGAGTTGTCAAGTATAATGACGATAAAATTATAGTTACGGAGATCACCGGGAGACATGCGGTTACATAGAGTAGATATCTTAACAGAGGCATAATTTTAAAATCTTTCGTTATTTTTTGGTTATTCGAGCTGTGATTTATTTTTTTAAATTAAATTAAATTAAAATTCATTCATTTCGGAACCAATCCATATCATACCATGTGAAATTAAAAATATTAGATTCATTAAAAATAATTACAATTAGAAAAACATTACAAAAGTCATTAAAACACATTATATATTACAATTAGAAATACATTACAAAGTCATTAAAACACATTATATATTCACAATAGCAAAAATATCAATTATTATTATTAATTATCATCTCCTTTATTCATTAGATTACTTATTAATTACATTTTTAAATATTTTTATAAAATAAATTAAAAAACAAAACTTTTAAAAATATAAAAAATAGAGGCCCACCGGTATCGGGAACAGGGTCCAAGCTACCGGCGGTCAGGGCTCCAGAGAGAGGAACCTCCTAACAATGCGAGCCGTGTCCAGCAATACTGCTTTCTGGATCAGGCCCTTGATCCAGCCGCCTAACGAAAGCCTCCTAAGGATTGGTCGAGGCTCGTGGCTATTAAGCCATTGGCTGACAGACGACTATCGGTACAATGATCGCTTTAATTATCATTATTATTATTTATCATTATTTATTATTGTTTCATCTTATTCTAAATTTAGGTTTGGTCCCGGAGTGCTTAACATGCAGCCTAGTCCAGTACCTCATTATTGGGCAAAATTTTGGTCCATCGATATTTTTTGGCAGCAATCGTCGTCAAAAATATAGTGATTAAATTGAAATAAAACAGACATAGGGAGCCAATGGCGTAATAATAATATATACTTTCGACGATACAATAGGGATGATGAGTAAAACCGGCCAAGTGCGAGTCGGACTCGTGCACGAAGGGTTCCGTACCATAATCGCAAAAAAATCACGTTTGTTATATGGGAGCCCCACTCAAATATTTATTTTCTTCTGTTTTTAGTATTTGTTGTTATAGCGGCCACAGAAATACATCATCTGTGAAAATTTCAACTGTCTAGCAATCACGGTTGATGAGATACAGCCTGGTGACAGACGGACAGACAGACAGACGGATCGCGAATTCTTAGTAATAGGGTCCCGTTTTTACCCTTTGGGTACGGAACCCTAAAAATTATATTTAGGCCGTCAGTAAGATTTAAAATAAATATTGGACCCGTACTTTATCTTTTTGTCACGTTAACAAAAAATTATAACGATCATCTGCCTAGCCTTTTTTCCCAACTATATTGGGGTCGGCTTCCAGTCTTACCGGATTCAGCTAAGTACCAGTGTTTTACATGGAGCGACTGCCTATCTGACCTCCACAACCCAGTAACTAGGTAACACGGTACCCCTTGGCAAGACTGGTGTCAGATCTCAAGCTTCTGACTACCCGTAACGACTGTCAAAGATCTTCAAATGACAGCCGGGACCAACGGCTTAACGTGCTTTCCGAGGCACGGAGGAAACTCGGTATGTTGAAATGGTCACCCATCCACTGACCGACCACGTCAAGCGTTGCTTAACCTTGATGATCGACCCGTGCGGCTGTTATTATTTAGCCACGAGCAAAACAAACAATTAACGAACAAAAAATTATAACGATACAGTGCGTTAAAATTTCGCGTGACGACATGCCTTGTTACACTTTTTACATAGAAGTTACGTCACAAGCCCCTTCTTCCGAACATTGATGCTGTATATATTAGTGATTTTTTATTAATTTGATAAAGCAAAAAATACGTATCCAAAATTTTATCCGACAGACTAAATAGAATTTGCTATTTCGTACCCCGTCATTATCCCTATTGTGCTTTGAGCTTTTTTATGCTTCCTGTTTCAAGATATTTCAAGAATTTTCGTTCTAGTAATTAATCATGACAAGACTTCTTATATATGGAAAATATGAGGATCCAATAATAGTAATAAAACATAGATTTTACAAAAACTTCAAATCACTATCTTGATAACAGTACCTAATCAGAATTATTTTAAAGTAAAATTGCCACATCTTTCTTCAAAGTTCACACTGTAGAATTTCAACTCTGTTTTTGACGTAATCTTTGGCGCCCCGTTGGTACATACTGATGCTATAATTGATATTCATTACACGGCCCGTCTGTATATCCGATGTTCGTATTCATATTTATACCTATTGACGTGGCTATTTATCAGTCAACGATCCCAATATAATCTATGTGTAGACGTTTACAATTATGTTGGGGTCGACTTCCATCTAACTTAATACTGCTGTATTTGACATCGATTGATTTCTCGCATGATCTACCTTTCGTGAACCTGGAGGTCCCCGAACTTGAGAACTCAAGAAGGAAAGTGTAAAAAAGTGCGGAGCCGAGACGAAAACTATCCTGTACTCTGAACTCCAAATCTTGCAGTGATCTAAATCAAAATCAAAATCAAATGTTTTTATTTTACATAGGCCTACATGGGCACTTATAAAACGTCGACAAAAGGTGCACGGTTCGGGTTAGTCGTTTCCTATGGAGAAGAACCGGCAAGGAACTCCATGGTTACTCTTTTAAAAAAATATTGTGTTTACAACATTTCCATGTTACAGCATTAATACTTGGATATAGGGGGACAACGTAGGCCCGACAATAAGTCGTACGAAATTAAAAAAACAAACAAAAAAAATAATGTAAAACGAAATAAAAAGTTAACAAATGTTAACAATCATCTAGGAATCTAGAAAGCCTACAATGTTCACACATTCACAATCGGTAAAATAATCTATACAAAGGTAAAAAAAAAAACCACCAAAGAAAAAAAATTAAATAAAAAACACAACACTAAATTTAACATGTGGCACAAATACTGTTATCAGTGCTGTAACTATTCTTAGCAAAGGGTTATAATGATGATTGAAAAATATTGTAAAAAGTCTAATTAAAAGGGAAAAAAAATGAGATCTATGCACTGACACTGCCAAACGAATCAAAATAACTGTCGTGCCAGCGACAAGAAGAAGAAAAAGATGAAGTTAAACTGCCTATCTGACCTTCACAACCCAGAAACTGGGTAACACAATACACCATGGCAAAACTGGTTCTCTGACTGCCGGGGTTCTGACTGCCCGAAGTGACTGATTGGACCAACAACGGTTTAATATCTGACTATGGTGTAGCCGAAAGGCGGGTTATGGTCAACGATGGGATAGTTGAACGTTAAGCCGTTGTTGTGACACAATAGATGTGAGAAAGGTTTATACATATTTTTGCGACACTGAGTTAGCATATTAATAGATAGTACTCAATAAGTCAAAATGTTTACAAGTATGGCTTGGAAGATACTTAGTTTCGGTTAAATTGCCAGTTTTTTTTTCGCAAAAAAGCAAGTAATAAACTTGCCTTGCCAACCCATCTCTCCTGAATATTATAGGAGGGGGTTTCAGAATTGGTCATCAGAAATTATTTTCTAATCATCAAACAATCAACGAAAAATCCCAGTATACACCTATCTATATTATATAGTACCAATCTATGTATTTAAAATTTCACCTAAAAATCGCACTAAATAAAATTTAATTTCAGCGAAAATTTAAATATAAGTCGAGTAAATAAGCAAGCGTATGTTGGAGCCTAATCCTTTCAGAGCGATCTGCGTCTTAGTAGAGTTTCCGTACTCCGAGCGTGTTTTTGGATTAGCTTGCTTAGTGCATTTTCTACGAGATAAGTAAGTGGGTAGCTGGTTATTTAATTTAATTGTTGTTTTATTTAGTTGTATCGTATTTAGATGTCCCGTCAGGTCTCGTTGTTGGGAATTTGCTGAATATAAGTAATACAGGAACATCTGTCGATGATGACCATCAGACGATGTGACGACCCTTGCGGAAGGTAAATCAGTAAGGTCCATAAGTAGATTTCTTTCCGCTGCAGTGGTGGCTCATCATGCTTACGAAGTTTCGATTGATTTGATTTCTTTTTATTTATAGTAATTTATCTATACAAATAAATAAAATTAAAGTATCTGTATGTAATATCAAAATAACAATGTTTTATTGAATGCTTGTGAAAGTATATACGGTACTAATAACAAATACGCAATTTCTAAGATGTTTTGCCTGTCTGTCTGTCTGTTTGTTCGAGTTAATCTCCGAAACGGCTGGACCGATTTTGATGGGACTTTCACAGGTACATAGCTGATGTTATAAGCAGTAACATAGGCCAACGAGTCGTTAACTACTGGGATAAGATCTTTTTAGCACAATTGGCGAGACAGTACCAAAAAAACAAAAATTACAATGTATATACCCCCCTTGGTTCCCGAAGGCTCTTGTAAAACTCTTAAACGAAAAGGAAAAACTAAGAAAACGGTTTAAAAAATATAAAAACCCGCCCGACAATTCGAATATGGATTGTTAGGTGAAAGAGTTAATATAATGATTAAAACTAGTTATAAGGACTCAAAAAAAATCAAAATCATTACACATAGGCCTACATGGGCACTTATAAAACGTCGACAAAAGGTGCACGGTTCGGGTTAGTCGTTTCCTATGGAGAAGAACCGGCAAGAAACTCCATGGTTACTCTTTTAAAAAAAAATTGTGTTTACAATATTTCCATGTTACAGCATTTGTACTTGGATATGGGGGGACAACGTAGGCCCGACAATAAGTCGTACGAAATTAAAAAAACGAAAAACGAAATATAAAGTTAACAAATGTTAACAATCATCTAGAAATCTAGAAAGCCTACAATGTTGAAAGAATCTATACAAAGGTAAAAAAAAAAACACAACACTTACTTAAACATGTGGCACAAATACTGTTATCAGTGCTGTATTTATTCTTAGCAAAAGGCTATAAAGATGATTGAAAAATATTGTAAAAAGTCTAATTAAAAGAGAAAAAAAATGAGATTGAGAATAGTTAGAGATATCCATATATTTGTGCCATTTATGAGTTACCAGGGAAGCCGCATGCGCAGAGGGTGCCAAAGCCAAAATTTTTATCTTCAACGTAGTCCTTGATTTTATAATATGCTTTTTAATAAGGACACGGTTGATGTAGTTTTTGAACTTTCCATCGGTCAGTTCTATAACTGACTTAGGCAACTTGTTATAAAAGCGTATACTGTTTAAGTGCAAGAAAAGACTTGCTAGTTTTCGTTAATCTGAATTTGGGTATTACAATTTCGTGCTTACTGCGTGTATTTAAATTATGGAAGTCACTTCTAGTTTTGAAAAGCCCTCGATTTTTGCGGACATACAAAATACATTCCAAAATATAAAGTGAAGGTAGAGTCAGTATATCGATCTCTTTAAATTTTTCTCTGAAGGACTCGCGAGGACCCATTTTATAGATCGCGCGGATTGCCCTCTTTTGTAAGATAAAAATTGAGTCAACGTCTGCTGCTGACCCCCACAGCAGAATGCCATAAGACATAATACTGTGGAAATAAGCATAGTATACTAGTCTAGCTGTGGCTACATCGGTTAACTGCCTTATCTTCCTTTCTGCATAGGCAGCCGAACTTAACCTGCCCGAAAGAGTTCTAATGTGCGCGCCCCACTGCAATTTTGAATCGATAGTAATCCCCAAGAATACAGTTTCCGTTATTATTTCAAGATTTTTGCCGTCAAGATTTAGATTTAGGTCACGTTGAGGTATATTTGGTAAAGAGAACTTTAGACATTTTGTTTTTTTCGCATTCAGTAAAAGATTGTTAGCTGCGAACCATTCCGAGAGAACAATCAGACTTTCGTTGACATGTAAGACATCCGTATCTTTCCTATCTATTTTAAAAATTAGCGAAGTATCATCAGCAAATAGAATTATATCCGATAATTTGGCCATCATAAAAGGGAGATCATTTATGTAAACAAGAAAAAGGAAAGGGCCGAGAATTGAACCTTGGGGCACGCCTATTTTGACTAGAGACCCGGAGGACTACATAGGGAAGATCAAGACAGGCATAAAACAAAATCCCAAACATTTTTGGTCATTCGTAAAGGCAAAGAGATCCCAGTCTAATGATATACCGTCTGAGATGAAACTTGAGAATCAGATAGCCACTTCTGGAGATGAGGTATCATGGGCCGCAAGCTCTTTGCGGCCCATTTTGCCTCAACTTTCATCTCATTGGACGATGCGATGCAAGCTTCACTGCAGGAAAGTCACAAGTATCCCCAGAATAGCTTAGGTATGGTCACGTTTTCTGAGAGGGATATTGTTAAAATTTTTAAAAAACTAAATGTATGCAAGGGTCCAGGACCTGATGGTTTACTACCATTATTTGTTAAAAACTGTGAGAGTAGTTTAGCCCTGCCACTAAAAATAATATTTAACCACTCAATCAAAACTGCAGAATTCCCTTCTTAATGGAAGGAAGGTAATGTGGTGCCAATTTTTAAAAAAGGAGAAGCGAATAACATTAAATACTTTCGGCCAATATCCATTTTATCTGTGTTTTCTAAGGTCTTTGAATCCTTGATGTGTCCCTTTCTTACGTCGCATTTCAAAACAGAGCTAGCTTCTCAACATGGATTCTGCTCGCGAAGATCAACCACAACTAACTTAACCCTCTATGTCGATGATCTCAGCAAACTTATTGACTCTCGGACACAAGTAGACGCCATTTATACAGATTTTAGCAGTGCCTTCGACAAGGTGGACCACCAGATCCTACTCCAGAAGCTTTCGAACCTCGGCATATTCGGCCAGCTTCTCCAGTGGTTCAAATCTTATCTGACTGAAAGAAAACAGAAAGTCGTAGTAAAAGGGCATCAGTCTCCCTTTTATTATTCAACTTCTGGAGTTCCACAATGCTCTCATATAGGTCCGATACTGTTTCTGGTCTTCGTCAACGATATCGTGAACTGCATCAAACACAGTGAGTGTTCACTCTTTGCAGACGATCTAAAGTTCTACAGACAGATACAATCAACCAGAGATATATATTTACTGCAATAGGATCTAAACTCAGTACACAACTGGTGTACGCAGAACAGGATGTCTCTTAATGCTGTAAAGTGTCACCACATGACCTTCACTATAAAGCGGAACCCACTGGCATCCTCGTATTCGCTGAACGGTCTAACACTGCAGAAGGTAAATACAACTTGCGATCTGGGAGTATGCCTCGACAGTCAACTCAGTTTTGTTCCACACGTAGATAACATCGTCAAAAAGGCATCCAAAATGTTAGGATTTCTAAAGCGTGTTTGCCAAGACTTTAAGTCCGTACGCACCCTTAAACTTCTATACGTCACCTTTGTCAGAAGTGTACTGGACTACGCATCGCAGGTGCGGAATCCTACCTATAGGGTCCATATCGACCGAAGTGCACGTGTCCAAAGAGGCTTTACCAGATACCTGCGGTATAAATCGAGAAGCTGTCCTAAGACAGCTATCTATGCTGAGAGGCTAAGTCATTTTAATCTAACTACCTTGGAAAACAGAAGAAAAACATGGACCAAATAATGTTGTTCAAAATTGTCAACGGTTTGGTTGATGTTCCTAAACTTCTGGGTGACATAAATATACGTGTTCCCCGTAGTAGTAAACCCAGGCCGGACCGTAAGGTCGATTTGTTTGTGCCACCTATAGCTCGAACTAACCTCGGGCTTTCCGCGCCATGGAACCGTTTGATGAGGACATATAATGAGATCCACTCTCCCATCAATAGTATTGACATCTTCTCCAACACCTTGGCTCAATTTCAAAGACATCTCTCTAAACAACTCAAAGTTGATAAAATTAATTAGTTTTTTCGTTTTTTGTTTTGTTTTATTCCATCACCTATTGGTTCTGTGTTATGACATGTATCCTTTTGTTCCTAATTATTATTGTTTATTTCTATGTTTTTTTTTATATTATTAGTGATTATTTATTGATTTTTTGTAATTTATGTTTTATTATTCTAAATTATCACATTAATATCAATTTTAAAATTCTTATTTTGTAATTTTTTTATTTTATTTGACATTATATAAAGTAAACTTAAACTGCTAGTGCTGTGCACACCTATAAGTGAAAAGTTCGCTATAGTCTGTAGTCAAATGTGATTAATTGATTGTCAATGTTATTGTGAACAATTCGTTGGAGTGCCATAATAATAAATAAATAAATTTCCCAGAAGGAAAGTGGCAACATATGCCAGGGATAAAAAGTATCCTATGTGCTATTCCTGACTTATAGTCTATCTCTGTGCCAAATTTAATCCAGATCCGTCCAGCCGTTTGAGCGTGAAGCGTGAGCGTGTTTGTTACTTTAACATACAAACACACTCATCGACTTTCGCCTTTATAATATTAGTGTGAAGACATGACGTATATTGCGTATTTTTAACCGACTTACCAAAAAGGAGGAGGTTCTATGTTCGACATTAAGTTTTTTTTTTTTTTTTTGTTTATGTTCACCGATATCTCCGTCAATTGTGGACCGATTTTGAAAATTCTTTTTTTGTTTGAGAGAGTATGTTCCGAAATTGGTCCCATTTTAATTTGGTGAAGATTTAATGAAGAACTTCGGAGATATACAACAGAACTCTTCAATAAATAACGACAAATCTCTCGTGATTGCTGCAATCGCTTGTCTGTTCATTGTTAATACCATTTCATAACATAACATCACGCCAGTGAGCTCTTAAGGGGTACGCAGATTTCTTATTTCACCGGTCATGTTCAAGTTTCATGATATTCAAGTTAATCTATTCTGGCGTTATATGTTACTAAACAACTTGCCTATTAGGTTGGTACAACTAAAAAGTGAAAAATAAAAAACTTTTTTGCAAAAAAATACTAACTACCGACTTCCAAATAAAAAACTACAAAGTGAAAAATAACTTTATTTTTGGAAGTCGGTGTCCATAACGAAAAAAAATTGTACCTTTGAAAGACACCGATTTCCAAAAATAAAGTTATTTTTCAGTTTGTAGTTTTTTATTTGGAAGTCGGTAGTATTTTTTTACAAAAAAAGTTTTTTATAATTAATTTTTCACTACACTACAATGAAGCGATACTCTGATACGAAAACAAAATCGTGACCGAGGGGCACAGATAGAAGGTCGCGGCCTGTCCACGGTCTTGTCACATCCCTGACGTGTGAGAACAGAAAGTCCCTGACAGGACTCGGATGGACGGTCTTAGCACGGCCATGGCCCGTCTACGTCCCGGGCACGGCCCTGATATGTGTGGATAGACCTTAGATGGGTTTTCAATTTCCAACTCCTTCTTTTTCGTGTTAGGATGTGGCCAACTCTGGTGACTAAGGTTTTTACCGCCTCTGGAAACCCCTGAGGCCTCTGACTTGTCTATTTTAGACTTACATTAATTATATAAGTCCAGATTTACTCACGATGTTTTCTTTCACCGTTGCCTGTGAAGTTTAAGATAAACTTAGAAAGTACATGAATTAATGCCAACTAATATTAAATAAAAGACGAGGTTTCCTCACGATGTTGTCCTACACTGATGTCAGTAATGTTCAAGACGAACTATGGAAGTTCATATTAATTTAAAAAGTCACGTTGACCTCAAGTCAAAGAGGCGAGATCTTAGCATCTGGCCCACCGCGTTAACTCTGTATAGTGTTACCGACCTCCGACTTTGGATATACCAGCTTGACTTAATTCTACAATACGTATAGTTCATCTTTTATTTTAAATGTTAATCTTCTAATATATTCATAATTACGTATTCCGAATGATTAAAACCTCTTAGGGCAACATCCGCTTGTCATCTTTCTGTGTATTTAATAAATAATAAACTTAATTATTATGCATGATTCTTTGATAAATATTACTGGTAATAATTGTTATTTAATATTAGTTATTTTATTAAGTAATTCAATTTGATTATTACATGAATATAAGTTTATTGGAAAAATATATAAAGCGGATGTATTAGGCAGTTTGAATTGATGGCGGTGACCGCCATTGTTGTTGACACTACGAATTGTAAGACAAATGCTTGACAGATTGTATTTTTGAAAATAACTGAGAATAAACACTTTGTAAATTGTATGAGTGCCCTTTCTGTTCTGTAACCAGCCTATCCTGACCACTGGTTAACATTTCAGAAGTGGGATTATAAAATCTGGCCCATATATTAGTGGCGTTCGCGCCAAAAGAAAAAGACTCAAAAAAAAAATTTGGTTTTTTTTCTTCTACATCTGAATCATCTGATCTCGATGAAACAAACAGAACATACCATCAACGCAAGAAGGCACCGTGTTACCCAAATCGATGCTGAAGTCATTCCGAATGGAGGCGATCTAGCCGTATGAAAAATCAAGCAACGTCAATGGCATTGAGTTATTATTGTACATGGTCAATGGTCGCCAGTTCATCATGCAAATTCGTCTTCATGGATCTGCTCGAGATTGCAAGTGGAAGCTAGCAACTTGAAGGAAGTAAAAGCAAGTAACCCCAGGCGGCCGACTTAAACATGGAAGAGAAGGGGGAATATTTCTCTTGATTCAAAGTAAAACGAAATACTGTTGAAGAAACGCTACAACTGCAGACATCAAGGGCACGAGGCAAAAGACTGCAGGGTTCCATGCTGCGAGGTGTGTCATCGTCCAGGTCACAATGACGCAGGATGCTGGTTGGCAGCCAGCTCTTCACAATAGCAACCACAAAAGGTTAGTTACGTACTATTGATTTGTTCATGACACTACCATATTGCATCAACCAAGGCATTAAAAATTAACTAGTATGTAGGGTTTAATGTGGCCTTTTTGTATAGATAAAGAAATGAGCGAAAAAATAAAACAACAATTGAGGAACCAATCTTTAATCATTAATTTTAATTATGGCAGATACATGAGTTCACAGTATTTTTTCAAACTTATTGAAATCTAGGCTTGCCCTTAAGAAATTAATTAAATCCTTAATTAATACAATACAATAAATACTTAATTGTACACCAAAATTACAAAACAGCAATTTAAAAAAGATTTCTGATTTTATGGGTACAATGGCACAATCTTATCGCTAATAGCAATATCTTCTAGACAATGAGACAACCTAATTATGGACCGAACTAACTCCAAACATGGAATATTTGCACATATTGTTACGTGTTATCTTATTACAATCTAGGCTTGTTTATAAGGAATTTAATCAAGATCTTAACTATTAAATATCTGCCAAGAGATCGACACAATGGTGGGATATTTCACATCAAAACTTGGATGGTATCATAGTCTTATCGCTGATCACCCAGAAAACCTCAGGACTTTATATGGACTGCACTAACTTATAACCACTTTTCTTTTCCTCTATTATTCTGACGCTAAACACTGACAAAAATTGGAAAAGATCTTCCACATGTTTGGCTGATTGAAAAGCCCTTACGTCTTGAGGTTCACAAGTTTATGAGCTTCTGCATTCAGTTACTGTATTAGCTATAGTAGTTTAGATTCAAATCCCAATGGAATACACCATTGTTTTCTTTTCTCGTTGTTTCCATTGAGCTTGCGTTGCATTGTAATTCATGGTTTCCTTCTTAACTAATGAGCCTTCCAGTTATTTGTACATTATCTTGTACCTAAAACAAAGAATTTTGCATTTTAATTATTATATACATTGTATATTGGATTGAATAACGTTTTCAAAAAGATAAAGCTTGATAGTTGATACTCACTATGTTTTGTAGGACAGTCATTTTGTCTATTCGTGTATGTTTCTAGATTCATTGATTATCAAAACAGAACAAACAAAAACAATTCTAATTAGAGGTTAAGAATGACATTGACAACAAATATGAAAATGACATTGACTGGACATTGTCATCATTGTCGCGTTCCAGGCCCAAGTTACGGATTTACTTCAAACATAAGCTAGCGAAAGGGACAGCAATATGCGGGTAAATGTGCGCGGAACGGAAACAAAAACCACTGTATAACTCGGTATAACGCTTAAGATTACAGTCATTTCGCTGTTTTTGAGAATGAACAGAATACATTAATTCTACTAGGGTAGCCAGAAGTAATAAATTTAAGCCATTTATTAATTATTGTGGCAAGTGAATAAATTTTAAATGATCTTCTATCAAGAAATCCAAAAAGAACACTGATGTTACATGGGTTTCAGAAACCGGGCATAATATATGGCCATACCGGTCCGTATGTGCAATAAATCTGAAATCCGGCTGTATTTTTTTTATATATCATTTCATTGTCAATATTCAAATAAAAACAAGGTATAATTGCGCAACTAAGCAAACAATTAAATTTGTATTGTAACCCATTTTGGTAAAATGAAACTGGAAAAACATGGAAAAAACAAAACAAAGTAATAAAACAAATCTGTTCAAAGAAAAAAAATCAATTTACGAATGGAATTGAAACCCCTTTACTTACTAGTAATGGGTCGTTAACGTTAAAGTTGATTTAACTTCATCAACTAGTTAATTTATAAACGATTAGCGTTAATATCTTTGACAGGAGATCAAAGGTTTATTCAAGTAGTTCGTTGTTTCAACGCCAATCGCTACAATGGCACTGTACCTACCATTTATCACTTGGGACGGACCCGACCGCGTTCGATGTGCGTTTAGTAAAATAGACCGACGAAAAACTAGTTACGGCGGAACCGATTCTGTCTATGAGATGAGGCTAGTATTATATTATCTGTGGCCACAACGGAGTTCTTCTGCTTTTGTACTAGTTGATATTGATGATAATTTAAACCACATTCTTAGTGTGCATTTCGCGTAATTCGAGATAAGAAGTATGTCTTATGTCATTATAGAAGGACTTAAAAGATCGAAAGAATGTTTTTTAAAGTAATTAAGATCGGCGATGATTCTATTGAGTGACAGCAGAATAGACTGCAGTTATCAGATTTAGTTGTAGGTAGTTAGGCGTTAAAGAAATTAGTGAATGCAATCGATTGCTACAGTTATTAAATAAATTCAGACACTTGTTTGCAGAAAATAATAAAGTATTAGGATGTACGGACGTGTTCATTATGTTTCCAAACATTTCAGTAGACTCAGATTGTTGGGCAACGTCCTACAACTTTTCTCAGAAGCTAATTTAAAACAATTAAAATATAAATGCAGAAATGCTTGAACCTCTAACACAGTTGAAAAAAGGATGGACTTGGTGTTCTAAATAAGAAACTGCTTTCAGACTCTCAAAGAACGTCTTATTGAATTGTTTGAGGCATTTACGACAGAAATGCACGTACAGAGTTCCAAACTGATACTAGTAAAGCTAGGACATGCGGGATACTCCTGCAATACCAAACTGATGGTTTCTTAAAACAGATTGCTTATTTTAGTAGGGTTACTAGTAGATAAAGAAGAACAATTTTATCATAGCTATGAACTGCAGACATTGGCAGTCGTAGACTCTCTGTAACAGTTCAGAATTCATCTCGTAGGTATGCCAGAGACTGTACAAATCGTGCCGCGTTTTAAATTATATTAAATCGCTCGCATAAATTAGTAGAATAATTAAAATTACAGCTGTGTAAAGTTGATCACTAATTTAAGCTGCGTGAGTTAACAGCAATTAAAGCTGTGAGAGATATTAGAAATTAAAGCTAAACAATAATTAAAGCTGTGTGACTTAACAATAATTAAATCTGTGTGACTTAACAATAATTAAATCTGTGTGAATTAACAGTCATTAAAGCTGTGTGACTTAATAGTCATTAAAGCTGCTTGACTAAAGCTGTGTGAGTTAGGAGAAATCAAAGCTGTGTGACTTAACAATAATTAAATCTGTGTGACTTAACAATAATTAAATCTGTGTGAATTAACAGTCATTAAAGCTGTGTGACTTAACAGTCATTAAAGCTGCTTGACTAAAGCTGTGTGAGTTAGGAGAAATCAAAGCTGTGTGACTTAACAATAATTAAATCTGTGTGACTTAACAATAATTAAATCTGTGTGAATTAACAGTCATTAAAGCTGTGTGACTTAACAGTCATTAAAGCTGCTTGACTAAAGCTGTGTGAGTTAGGAGAAATCAAAGCTGTGTGACTTAACAATAATTAAATCTGTGTGACTTAACAATAATTAAATCTGTGTGAATTTACAGTCATTAAAGCTGTGTGACTTAACAGTCATTAAAGCTGCTTGACTAAAGCTGTGTGAGTTAGAAGAAATCAAAGCTGTGTGACTTAACAATAATTAAATCTGTGTGAATTAACAGTCATTAAAGCTGTGTGACTTAACAGTCATTAAAGCAGCGTGACTGAAGCTGTGTGAGTTACGAGACATCAAAGCTGTGTGATTTAACAGTAATTAAATCTGTGTGACTTAACAGTCATTAAAGCCGTGTGACTTAACCGTCATTAAAGCTGCGTTACTTAACAGTAATTATCTCAGTGTGACTTAATAGTCATTAAAACTGTGTGACTTAACAGTAATTAAAGCTGTGTAACATAATAGTAATTAAAATTGTGTGTTTAGGAGTAAAAAGTTAACAATATTCATACAATACGAGACTGTGATATGAAATAAAAGCCACTATAACACAATAGCAAATAATTAAACAACACGATTTATCAAATACTATAGTGTTTCACTTTTAACACATTTTTTTTTTACGTTCACCTGTGCCGCTATAGAAATAAACAATTTTACTTTGACCACATCTGTTAATTACATGAACAAATGTACTGCCCATACTGTTTTTTATTCCAGACGCCAAAAACCAGCGACAGACCAGGCGCAAATGGAGGTGTTGATCGCCGTGGGTCACGGCAAGCGCAGGATGGCCGAGTGTTACCGACCTCCGACTTTGGATATACCAGCTTGACTTAATTCTACAATACGTATAGTTCATCTTTTATTTTAAATGTTAATCTTCTAATATATTCATAATTACGTATTCCGAATGATTAAAACCTCTTAGGGCAACATCCGCTTGTCATCTTTCTGTGTATTTAATAAATAATAAACTTAATTATTATGCATGATTCTTTGATAAATATTACTGGTAATAATTGTTATTTAATATTAGTTATTTTATTAAGTAATTCAATTTGATTATTACATGAATATAAGTTTATTGGAAAAATATATAAAGCGGATGTATTAGGCAGTTTGAATTGATGGCGGTGACCGCCATTGTTGTTGACACTACGAATTGTAAGACAAATGCTTGACAGATTGTATTTTTGAAAATAACTGAGAATAAACACTTTGTAAATTGTATGAGTGCCCTTTCTGTTCTGTAACCAGCCTATCCTGACCACTGGTTAACAATAGCTAAATCTATATTATTATTATTTTCTACTGTAAGCTTAGACCACTGTCCGTTCCCCAAAGTTAGTGGTGTCTGAGGTCAAGGAAACAGTTTCTATGAACGGAGCGCTCAGCTTAATGGCCCACAAGGGATCTAACAGTACAAGTTGTATTAAATTCTACCAGATTACATTAAGATGGTGGCTTGGTAGATTCTTGGAGTTTGAGTGGTTTTGTTTTGTTGAAGATACGGTTTGTTTAGATTTAGCTGTAAGATTTAGATTTTAGTGTGTAGTCAAATTAAATTGTTATGGCGATCGACATCTGTTGACGAGGCTTTTTATTTACTTTTACATAACCAAAACTAATTTTTATGAGAGCCTGATTGGTCCCTAGGCAAGAACATACCCCCATTCCTTCTAATTCTCTCAGTGTTGTGCTTCATCTTGCCAATTCTCGACGAAGCCATCCAAAGCGTCCCGCCATCTTTCTGTGTGTCTGTGAAGTGGTTCTCGATTCAGGAGAAAACATTGCTTAGGTAATAATTAATTTCTGGCTCGGTCACAGTGGCGTAGAAGAACCTGCCCTGTTCCAGTCAACCATGTAGGCATCGAGGTTCCGTTAGGAGAGCGTCTGCTGTGCCGGAACATCCTCTCGTGTGGTGTACAATTAATTGCCGTACTCAACAGTGAGCGTATGGAATGTAGAGCGAATGGAAGGACTTTCTCCCACTCTTCTTTCGGCAAATTGTGGGTTCGTAGAGCCAATTGGACTGTTTTCCATAGTGTTAAATTTAATCTTTCCACC
Organism: Orthosia incerta; assembly: GCA_948252205.1. Classification (NCBI taxonomy): domain Eukaryota; kingdom Metazoa; phylum Arthropoda; class Insecta; order Lepidoptera; family Noctuidae; genus Orthosia; species Orthosia incerta. The sequence continues at coordinate 24,159,293 of OX411759.1, read as the reverse complement.
TGGTCATTCCCTTGGGGGTAATAGGCAGTAGTGCGACTCGTAGCGATACCTCGTGAGTGAAGAAATTCTTTAACTTCTGAGGACATGAACGACGAACCCCGGTCGGAGTGTATGTACGCCGGCATACCAAACAACATGAAAAGAGAATTCAGATGCATAGTTACAGTCTTTGCACTTACATCAGTGCACGGAAGGGCAAATGGAAAACGTGAATATTCGTCGATAACTGTGAGTATAAACCGATTCTTGGTATTTGTTGGGACCGGGCCCTTGAAGTCAATACTAAGACGCTCAAAAGGCGAAGTGGCCTTTATGAGCTCAGGAAGTGGGTCCTGATTTTTGAAAAACTTTGGCTTTATCTCTGCGCAAGTTCGGCAATTGCTTGTCATAGTCCTTATCTCTTCGATAGTATAAGCCAGATTTTTTTGTTTTGAGCCAATGATGCATTCTTGTCACACCGGGGTGACAGAGATGATCGTGCAAATCCTTCAGTTTAAGACTTCGTGATTGTAACCCCATGCTAGCAGAGACTCTGGATAGTGCATCAGCGACGTGGTTTTCTCGCCCAGGCCTGTATGTTATGTCGTAATTGAACGGAGCCAGTTCAAGTCGCCATCTCTGAATTTTCTCATTCTTTATCTTGCTTGGCAGCTTAGCATTGAACATGAAACTGACAGACCTTTGATCGGTAATAAGATTAAAAGACCTTATAGGTGATGTTCTTCAGAAAGGCAAGGTGCGCAGTACTCATAACCGGCGTGTGTGTATGACAAGATGTATGAATGTGAGTGAAGCAAAAGAAGTATGTAAGGATCGTAGCAGGTGGCGTTCTGTAGTTTCTGCCTACCCCCATGGGAAGGAGGCGTGAGTTTATGTATGTATGTATGTATTAAAAGATTTTCCGATCAGGAAATGTCGCCATTTCTTTAAAGACTCAACGATGGCGTAGGCCTCCTTTTCTATAGCGGAATGTTTTTGCTCGCAGTGATTCAATGTTCTTGAATAGAAAGCAACTGGCCTAGAGTTTTGAGATAGAGTAGCCGCGATCGAATGTCCAGAAGCGTCTGTTTCAACTGTGAACCTCACGTTGTTATCAATAGCATTTACGGAAGACTTGGCGATTATCGATTTCAAGATTTCAAAAAGCTTTCAGCACTTCTTCGCTTAAAGGAAACTGCGAGGTGTGAGCTAGAGCATGTATTCTCTCGGAGAAATTGGGAATCCATTTGGAGTAATGTGCGAACATTCCCAAAGTTCTTCGGAGTGAAGCAATATCATTGGGCGGAGGTAAGTCGAGCAGAGGTTGCAATCTGTTGCTATCAGGCTTGATAATGTGGTTGTCAATAGAGTAACACAATATGTTGATCGATTTGTGGCTGAACTTACTTTTCTCCTTGTTTATTGTAAGCCCGTACTTATTGAGTGCATTGAGAGATTTATCGAGATTTGCATCATGTTCTTCTTGTGTTTTTCCGCAAATGGTAATATCGTCGAGATAAGCGTACGTCCCTGTTAATCCTTCTTTCCGGATCACCCAGTCGACAGTTCTTTGAAACGCAGATACGCCGTTTGTAACGCCAAAAGGAATTCTAGTGAATTGGTAAAGATTTCCTGCAGCTTCGAACGCAGTGTAGATTTTCTCTTGAGAGAGTATCGGCACTTGGTGATAAGCACTCTGAAGATCGATAGCACTGAATATATTGTATTTGGAGATCTTAGTAATAGTTTCTTCTATATTCGGCAGAGGGTAAGCATCTTACTGTGTATATCGATTAATAGTTTGCGAGTAATCAATCACCATCCTTCTCTTGTGATTAGAGTTCTTAGTAATTAAGACCTGCGCTCTCCACGGCGATTGACTCTCTTCGATTAAACCATCTCGTAACAATTTTCCGACTTCGGACGTGATAAACTGTTGATCTTCAGATGAGTACTTGCGAGATCTTATAGCGATCGGCTTGCAGTCTAGAGCAAGGTTCGAAAACAACGGCACTGCAGGTACGGTTGCTTCAGCTACAGAGCAAACTTTAAGCGCTTGCTTCGATCCACCAAATTCAAATTCCAGAGTCGAGTGCAGTTTTAATATATCATGACCTATAATCATGTCAGCGCACAAATCCTTTACGATTAGGAGTTCAATATTTTCGTAAGTGTACTTTCCCATGCGAATAGTTTGGCGAACGAGGCCATTTACTTGTGATTTCAGAGACAGTGAAGCCATCGTCACTGTTTGTTGACAGTCAAGCTTTCTTAGCTTTAGTAGATTTGCGAATACTTTGTTTATGAAACTTATGCTGCTTCCCGTGTCAATTAAAGCGTCAGCACGAACACCTTTGATATAAGCTTCAATCATAGCTTTTTGAAGTGAAGTAGGTGAAGCAGCTGTTATACAAGCGGTGCAGTGTTTACAGCCATCATTAGTACTGGAGGTGGCGGCACTGTTTTGACCTCTGCTACGACAAACAGTCGAAAAATGACCCCTCTTACCACAAGAATGGCATTCAATATCAACTGCCGGGCAGATTTTGCGAGCATGAAGAGGGCCGCCACAGAAAAAGCACTTGCGTCGATGACTTTTTGTCTCCGTGGGTCTAGGTGCAGCAGCTACTGTTTCAAGAGATCTGGAAATAGATGGAGCGGTAGTTTCATTATTTTCTGAAGAATGAGACATAGAGTTGACAATTGGAGTTTGGCTATTAAATAGCACCGAGCTAGCTTCAGCCGTTTCCATAGATAGCGCTAGATTGTAGGCTTGCTCCAGGGTCAGTGTCAAATTTTCTAACAGTCTCTGACGAATGTTAGATGAATTTATTCCGGCTATAAAGGCTCCACGTATGCTATCATTTCTATTCGTTTCAGCGTCCACGGCATTGAATTGGCATTCTTTAGATAGTTGTCTGAGTGCCTGAAGATATGTGTCGATAGATTCCCCTGTCTGCTGGCGCCTCGTCGCGAGTACATGTCTGGCGTATATTATATTCTTAGGTTTTACATACAAGGCATCCAGGATAACAATGGCTTCGGCGTACGGCTTGTGCAATCACTGATGTATGCAAAAACTCGCGGTGAAACATAGTTTACTAGCAGCTGTAGCTTGACGGCGTCGAGAAGAGGAGCAGGAGCAACAGATACGCCAGCATCCGTTGCAACGGGGGCGGACGCGGCTTCACGAGCGTTCAAGAAATTTCCGAAGGTCCGCTTCCAGTGTTCCCACTCAGGCGCGGTGGTATTTAATGATGGATCACCGTCAAAACGTTCGGGTCGTAAGAATCTATCAATTTTTTCCTAATTGAATAAATTGTAATAATACGAGAAATAAACCTTTACATATAGCTAGGCTTTATTCAATCAGAAATTATACATGTCACAACTTGACAGTTACAAAGTACACAGAGTTCAGCGATGTGCATAAAGACTCTTTGAATCAGCAAAGAGTTGATATCATATCACTCCTTACTTATCAATCTACCTATTTATCATCATAAACTAACACCATTACATAACGATCACTCACCTAAAACTGCTTTTAAATATAATACACTGTTTAAGACTGTACGTTAATGTGATACAAGAACATGTTAAAGGAAGCAAATCCCTGGCGCCTTTGAATCCTCTACTGGTATTTGTGGAAGCATAGAGCAAGGAAAGTCGTGCTGGCACTATCTAGCTAGATATGTCTAGACAGAGGGGTAGGGTACCCCTCCAATCTTCGTCAACCCAGCAGAACATCAGCCCCTAGACGCGAATTGCAGTAGCCAATGGTGAGATAGTGGTCAAGCGCGAACATATAAATAATAATAAAAAATAAAAAAGGTTTGTGGACCTAGGTTAGTCGCTATACAAATAATCTGGTCAAACGGGGTATCGTCCACACATTCCTAAGACTATGGAGGCCACAACCATCTGCGGCTTTCAGGATTTAAACGAGCCCAAAGGTACACCTATACATGTTGTTAAAATGAGTCGGGCAATATTTTATTTGAGTGAATCGTCGCAAGCCAATAATTAAGTAACAATATACGTCTTGGAAAGACTGGTGATCTTTCAGGTCTCTGAATACTCGTAACGACTGTGAAAGACATTCAAATTACAGCTAAGACCACTTGATTTAACTATTTTTCACATACCAAGGTTTATTCAAAAAATCAATAAACCCGACTGCTTAAGAAGCGAACTAAAAAGACGTAGTCGGCGTCGTACGGCGTAGCTGGAGTCTGTGTTTCCCGACAGCTACAATCTAGGAGTCTTCAAGTCAAGAGTGAATAGGTTATTTCTAGGCAAGCTTGTTTCACCGTCGACCAATGACGCTTACCAACAAGTGTGATAGTGGTCAAGTGCGAGCCTATAAAATATTTAAAAGAAAAACAAGAGGAAAATCATGCTGTGCAGTCGGAGGATACATATTCGCGAGCTGGCTGACCAAAACTACATGTATCCTCCGACTGCACAGCTTGCTTTTCTTATTGTTTACGTCTTTTTAGTTTGTTTTTTAATCAGTTGTTTATTTTTTATCTTGAATTAACTTTTTATTATTTATAACTTTTAAGTTAACATTTTTTTTTCGAATTGGGTACATTTAAATATATATGTCGCATCAAGGCTGTCCTATAGATGCAAACCATCGGGAAGTCAGGATGTATTCCCTTAGGTTAAGACATCGTGTGTAGGCAGGTAGGTGAGTGAATCGTGAAAATGAAATCACACAAATTATTCGATAGACTGAGTATATTCTAATAGACACAAGTTACATTCTTGCTTACTAATATTACGGATCGACATTGATTCTACGACGTCTTAGCTCTACGGCTGTCTGCACTCAACTGCCATATTCCCCACCACGAGTACTTATAAAAAGGGTGCCAATGCGTAGTTGCTCTCGTTTGCCGCTACAGGCGTGCTTGTGATTTGACTTTACGTCCGTAATATTGACTAAACCCGACACGGCCATCCTGCGAGACAGACGTCCTCGTCTGTTCCTCATAGTCAGGTTATAACAGTGTATCGAATCATGTGGAAATCCTCAATGGATGTCCTCAGCCATTTGGGAAAGCTGAGGGGTCTGTCAGACTCCTACTGACTAAAACCACATGGGGTTCTCTAGGCCGTAATTCCTCTTGAGAGGCGAGCGTGGAACACACATGTCGCCTTCTCGGGCCTCTCTCAGGTGACAGATCCCCAAATCTATCACCCGCAGGCATCATCTTCTTGTTCTTGCTCCATGCCATCTCATGGTCACCTCGTGTTACACCACACGTCGTCTTAGTCCACTCCATCCTGGCAATCTTCCGTCATAGGGATGTTTTTCAAAAAAATACAAATTTTTCAAACAGTATTTGCTCGTCCAATCCTGACTCAGACACTAGAGTGAGGAAACATTTTGAAACAATCAAACATGATCATTCAAATTTCTCTGTTCACTATTGCAAGGAACGAGTAGTTATATTTCCAATTTAAAGAAAATAGCAACCTAATCATCCATTTGGTACCTAAAAGCATCCAATCTTCGTGATTACAAAGTTCAAGTACCACTGATAGTCATAAATCTCAAATTAAATCAAACAAAAGAAACAATGTACGATGTTTCTTATTCACGATTTTTAACCATCACATAGCTCTCCTAGCTATCTCATAGGTCTCTTAGCTATCTCATAGCACATCCCCACGATGTCGAGTCAACTCAACTCTCTGAACTCAGAACCTACGTCAATTCATTATCTAATTCATCTACAATCTCAATTGGTACTTGAGCTTTGTGTGTCTTACCAACACGATCTACGCATAGTAATCAAAATTAGAAAACCAAAATTATTTCAATTTACGTAATGAGGGCTTGACGATTCGAACGTCATCAACATTAACATGGTGACCTCACCACACGCGTGACTGCGAGTTTACTTTCTTTTAACCACATGACTCAATAGGATCTTTCTGTAAGGTTCCTAACACAAACATGAATTTTCTCACCAGACAGTGTCACACAGACTTACAGGTGCCATACAGGCCTACTGTTGCCATAAAGGCTAACAGTTGCCACACAGGCCAACAGTTGCCACTCAGGCTCATAGTTGCCACTCAGGCTCATAATTGCCACACAGGCCAACAGCTGCCACTCAGGCTCAAAGTTGCCACACAACGCTTGGCTACTCCTGACCAAACTTGAGTTCGTGAAAATAGGGAAATTATAGAACTCTCTTTCACTAAATCATTACCCTGGGCCATGTACCACTAATCGCTCCAAGCAAACTTTAAAACTCTACTGCAGCTACAACTGCCAAGCTTATAAAAACCCTCGAGTAAAACCTCCAACGCCATGGCTCTCTAGCCGACCAGGAATTATATAATTGCTCTCACAACGGCCTCTCAGTCTCTCTCTAGACTCCGACCTCCGCCAGAATCCACTGGTACGGTCAAACATAATACGTTCGATAGACTGAATTACTAGACACCTTAAGCTTGCTCATTATCTTCAAAACCCTTTTGACATCAACATCTACTGTTACACCAACATTTTGGAATCAATATTAAGTAGAAATTTAATGTATTTTTATTAATTGATATTTCTTTATAGATAACGAGTAGATAGCTCTTAAAAACTGCACGAAAAGGTTTTTTTTTTTGGGTGGGAAATCATCCTATGACTTCTTCCGCTCTGGGTGAAGCGGGAGGGCGTGTCAGACTTTTACTGACTAAAAACCGCCCGTGTTCCTTCAGTTGCTTGAACCAGGGCCGCGGTAACTATTTTCAAATTTATCCGCGACCCAAGCACTCATCAGCCCTAGCGGACCCCGTTAATTTTGCTGACATCTCTTTGAGGCGCCCGTGGAACACTACGTGCCGTCGACTCGGGCCTGGTCCTTATCGGGCGGCGAGCTACCCATTACTCGCCGTCCGCAAGCCCGCGCCTACGGTGGCCGGGAATCGGCTTGCGACTCCCGACGCCCGGGGCGTCTCCTGCGGTGGCTTGGGGCGTGAGGGCGCCTCCGTTGCCTCTCCCTCACGCGTTCTGCCTCCTCCTTCGCGAGCATTACTGCTTCGCAGAAGGAGGTGACAGCTTCCCATGCCCTCTCGCTCCGTACCATGGCTTGAACCAGGGCCGGACGCGAGAGATCGCCACCGCCGATCGCCTCCACGAGGACACGGCGTTGCACCGCCCAAGTGGGGCAGACCTCCACCGTATGTTCTACCGTGTCCTCCGGACGATCCGCACAATGGTGACACCCGGTCGTTTCCTCCCGCCTTATCCTGAACAGGAACCTCCCGAAACAGCCGTGTCCGGTGAGGACCCGCATCAGGCGGAAGGTGAGGACGCCGTTATCGCCACTATTGTGGCGATAACGGCGTCACTATCAGCACGAAAACGGCTAGCGCGCCGTTATGCTCGGAGAGGCGCCTTAAATGCAAAAACTTTAAAATGATATGACAAGGATACGCGCGCGTTATCGCTAAGCAACAGTGGGCGACAGCGGTTTGTTTTTGCGCGCGTTATTAGGGCTCCGTACCCAAAGGGTAGAAACGGGACCCTATTACTAAGACTCCACGACCCGTCTGTCTGTCTGTCTGTCCGTCTGTCGCCAGGCTGTATCTCATGAACCGTGATAGATAGACAGTTGAAATTTTCACAAATGATTTATTTCTGTTGCCGTTATAACAACAAATACTAAAAAAAGAATAAAAAAAACTTGAGAGGTGTCAAGGGACACCCGGATGGAACGAAGTTCCTTTAGTATATATATATATGTGTATATATACATACATAAATATACACACATATATACATACATACATATATATATGTATATATACTCTCTCGACTTCGTTAACACAACAGCGTATAGGTTAGAACACGCACGAAACACGCGCACGCCGCACGGCTTACAACTATAGCAAAAAGTGTCGTTACAACTTTTCGTTAGATTTTTTTCCGTCTAGCCCCCTATCGCAACACGCGATAAGGAACTTCGTTCCAAAACTTCGTTCCAATAAATGTTTAAGTGGGGCTCCCAAACAACGTGATTTTTTTGCCGTTTTTTGCGGTAATGGTACGGAGTCCGACCCTTCGTGCGCGAGTCCGACTCGCACTTGGCCAGTTTTGTTTTTATTATGCAATAAATCCTAAGATATTAATTTGAATTGTATGGCATGAAATGTGTAAGGTAACTAACATATTTAACTTGATAAGGATTAATTTACTGTATCCGTCTAAATAGCTTTCCAATTACCGCATTGTACGTGGCAATTTTTTTAGAAGTTACAATAGTTTACTTACGGGTTACTTTGTTACCAATTGTTTACGGTAATTAATTAATGATTCTTTGATATTGACAGTAATATATTCTAAATTGATTCAAGTTAAAGTCCCTGTTTCCAACTATTAAAGTAAATTGGATATTGAATTTGTATTGGAGAATCAACCTGATAATTTTTATTTTGTTGTAATACCCACTTGTGTGTTGATAGTTTTATGCATATATTTAAACAAAACAACACGGATGATCACATGGTCACATCCTGTCCGAAGTTCCTGGAATGGAACATTAGGGATCGACGTGGAATTGCCAACAGCCGCAGGTGGTACTACAATTGTCTGGGACAGCATTTGCAGCGGGATTGCCAGAGGTTGCCAGGATTGCCAGAGGCTTTTTGGGGTGGGTATGGGATCTACCTCCTAGCGGTCCATCCCGGGTTACGGCAAGCCGTAACACAGGCTTGCCTGTGGTACGGCTGAACGATCCCACTTAAGCGGTGGTAGGCTCCGCAAGGGGCCGTCTGGCTCGCGACCACCATCCCACCGGAGCCGGCGCCAAGCAGCTTGCTGTGTTCCGTCGGTGTGTGGGACTGCCAGTGCCTTTGGGGGCGAAGGAGGATGTCAGTTGCGCTGTTCAGAACCGTTCTTGGCCTCTGGGCAAAACTTGCCGGATAACTCATTTTAGAGGGTAGCTGGATCCGAAGCACGGTGCCAGCCGTTGGCCGACCGCAGTCAGTAGGGGGCCCAAGTAGCACGCTAGCCACGTGCCAAAGGCTGTCCTGCCAACTCGCGAAAAATCCCGGTATGCTCCACCGTGCCAGCTGGCGACTGGATGGGAGGACCCGGTGGCTATATCCGGGGGGGTTCAGGCGTCCCCGCAGTCTCCAAATGAGTTCCCCATAGGTTGGGTTAGCTCTAGTTTTCCACTTGGTTCACTTAGCAGCGCTTCGACAGTTCGACTTCTTCCCCAGCAAACGCTTGAACAAAAAATATGACCAAAACAAAAAAGAAGAATATGGTGAAACAACTGCTACACTTCCGCCCACTAAAAGTGCACCTCACTAACATCAGGGGGTTCAAATCAAATCAAATCATTTATTTGCGAAATATGGGTAGTTTGTACGGTGACATTTATATATTAGTTCTTTAGACCATATCCTACCATGAGAGGTGTGCAAATTATTACAATAAAATTAATAAAAATTTCAAAATTAATTAACAATTGCATCATCTATACATTTGTTCCGTACCGTTCTTCGTTTCAAGTGTGAATACTACTTACACTGTTCTATTTTAGTGGGTTCTTAAGGAAAATAAGCATAATAATTTCAAGGGATTTTTCTGGGCTTTTATTCACCTCACATCGATCATAATTTCATCAATTATGTATTGATTTATTGAAAATTGAGTGGATTTCAGCAGTGGTGGCCCAGTAGAGCAGTGGTGGCCCAGTAGAGCAGTGGTGGCCCAGTAGAGCAGTGGTGGCCCAGTGGTATCGGCCGCGACTTACAAGTTGTAGGTCGTGGGTTCGAGCCCAGGCAGGCGCTTTACTTTGTGTACATTATTTCATCACCACTGCTCTCAAAACGGTGAAGGAAAACATCGTGAGGAAACCGGCATGTCCTAGAACCAAAAATTCGAAGACATGTGACATCCACCAACCCGCACTGGGCCCGCGTGGTGGATTACGGCCCATTCCCTCTCACAGAGAGGAGGCCTGTGTCCCAGCAGTGGGAACATTAATAGGCTGATGATGTGATGATGTGATGTGAGTGGATTTGAGCGGAACCGCCATTTTGGCTCTTCACCATTGGCCGAGCCATCTGATTGGTGGACAGCACCACAGCGCCGCGAAAGTGCGCGTGTTTTTTTTCACTGAATTAATGGACTAGCGCGCGAAAAGACTGTCTACCGAACGGTCTACGGCTATTATGTGAAATTCCTAGATTCCTCTCGCTCATCGAGGATTCTTTAGTGCTCCGGGTAAGAAAAGTGAGTGACCAGCACCTGTGGAACTGTGCGTGAATTGCTGGATTCAATACTTCGCTGTTTGCACGTTGACCGAGCCCACGGTGCGCAAGGCTGGTGTGCAGGAGTTGAAAAGGTGAGTTCTGATTCGAATCCACACATGAATGCTTTCTTCAATACATCATTATATAATCATATTATTGAAACAATTACTCAACTTAATTGAAAACATTATTTTCTCATTTAAATAATCATTTACAGAATAATAAGCTTTTGAATTAAATACTTTTTTAATTGGTTTTTATATAAATTGAAATTATTAGATTCTTGTAGGTACTTAGGTAGTTTATTATATATTCTGTGCCCATACAAAATGCACTCTTATCAAACATAGCTGTCCTATTGCTTAATCCACTGAGTGTACTGGCAAGTCTGGCACTTTTTAAAGTGTCATACTTATTTAGGTTTGTTCTTATGTCCAATGCTAGTTCATAGATGTACAATGAAGGGCAAGTCAATATTTTTAAATTTGATAAATTAAAAGTGCGGTTTACATGTTTCAGTCGATTTTAATGCACAAATCGTTTGGATTTCTTTTCAGCTTTAAATATAGTTTCTCTAACAGTAGCAATTCCCCAGAACATTATAACATATCTAAGTGTCGAACCAACATATGCATGATAAACGGACAGAAGAGCACTTTGATTTACAACTTTTCGAAGCATATAAATGGCATATGAATAACGACTTAGTTTTGTGCATACTTGTTCAATATGTGTCCTCCATGTCATGTCTGAGTCTATAACTGTGTAGTCCTAGAAATTTTGTATTGTTAATATTGTGTATTTTTATTTGTTCGTAATTCATATTTAAAGAGCTATGTTTTGAATTTCTATTTTTAAATGTCATTATATATGTTTTAGTTAAATTTATTTTGAGATCATTTAGGGTTGCACTCGAAGGCCTTTGACAGGGTCTGGCACGCGAGTCTACTCAGTAAACTTCCTGCTCATGGCATCCCCGCTGGTTTTTGTAGCTGGATATCAGACTTGCTCAGTGAACGGTCGATCCGAGTAGTCATTGACGGCTGCTCCTCCTCCTCTTATGGCTATTGATGCCGGAGTTCCTCAGGGGTCTGTTCTCTCTGCAACTCTTTTCCTGCTGCACATCAATGACCTTCTTCAGCCTGGTATTATTGGGTACGCAGATGACAGTACTGTTTCAGAGAGATACTTGTCCAGCGCAAAAACCATCGTCGATGAAGTTCGTTCCTTGAGAGAGGCTATGGTGGAACAGACAGATTTGACCTTAAGTCTTGTCTCCCAGTGGGGTGATGACAATCTGGTCTGCTTTAACGCCACCAAAACAAGGGCGTTTTTACCGCTAAAAGGAGTCTTTTCGATCAAACTCCTACTTTTCGGGGTGCGTCTGTTACTGTGACTGATCAGCTCGAGCTCCTAGGCATGGAGTTGACATCCAGTCTTAACTTCAGCTAAAACAGTTTAATTTAAATAGCCTCCTTCATAATGAACAATATGGCTTTACAAAAGGTCGTTCGACTACAGATGCGGGTGTTGCTCTGCTGAAACACATATTTAACGCATGGGAGAACTCGCAAAATGCTATTGGGGTTTTCTGTGATATTTCCAAAGCTTTTGACTGCGTGCACCATGACACGCTATTGCGTAAACTGCGTCATTTGATTACGGTGTGCAAAAAGAAGCTCTCGATGTTATAAATTCTTACTTACATAATAGGTCCCAATGTGTAGATGTTAATGGTGAGAAATCTTCCGGGTTACCAGTTCAGTTAGGTGAATCTCAAGGCTCAATACTGGGTCCATTCTTGTTCTTAGTGTATATCAATGACTTACCGTTCTTTTTAAAGGGTATCTGTGAAGTTGTACTATTTGCAGATGATACCTCTCTTATTTTTAAAGTTGACAGGAATAGACATGATTTTGACGATGTAAACAGTGCACTCTCTATGGTTACGGATTGGTTTATAACAAATAACTTAGTTCTCAATTCCAAGAAAACGAAATGTATAAAATTCGCTTTACCGAATGTTAGAAATCTAGGACCCAACATCGTGTTAGATAAAGAGGTGCTTGAAACTGTGGGCTCGGCAGTTTTTCTGGGCATAACAGTAGATGCCAAACTTCAGTGGGGCCCACATATTTCAAGTCTAGCTGGAAGGCTTAACTCCCGCCGCCTACGCTGTCAGGAAAGTAAGACAATACACAGACGTTGATACTGCTCGATTAGTCTATTTTAGTTATTTCCATAGCGTTATGTCCTATGGCATTCTGCTGTGAGGCAAAGCCGCTGACATTCAAAATATATTTGTTCTTCAATTTACCAGCTAGGAGCAGTTCGAGCAATTTACCAGCTAGGTGCCAGAGTTTCTCTAAGAGATTTTTTTAAAGATATTGGTATTCTCACAGTGGCATCACAATTCATCTTCGCCAATATCTTACATATTAGGCAAAATATACATTTTTACACTAAAAATCAGTGATATTCACAATATTAACACCAGAAATAAGGACAAATTACGAGCTCCTTTTCACCGGCTTCATAAGGTTCATAACTCATTTGTTGGGCTTGGTATAACCTTCTATAACAAGCTACCCTCTGCTCTTCTAGATTTGCCTTTTAATGCATTTAAAGTTAAAGTAAAATCAAACCTTTGTTCAAAGGCATACTATTCTATTAACGACTACTTAAACGATAAAAATAGTTGGTCGCTGTGATTAACTCAAGACAATGTTTGTGTTCTTTCTCCAGAATTAGCTTACCTACTGACAGGTTATATGAGTTATATAATTGATTTTTTTATTTTGAGAGTTTATGTCAATTTATTTTAATTTAATTGTCATATTATTGACATAATCGACTCACTACAATGTTTTTTTTTAAAGAGTTGTATTGCAATATGTGGTTAGCTAGCGACCTCGACAGTGGATTATATATTATTCTTGCCTAACTGTTGATTTTTTTTTTCTTCGATGGTCCTAGTTTATCATAATTATGTGACTTCGAGTTACAGCTGTATTAGCTATATGTAGGCGGGCACGCCCTTTATGCCTGGAGACTTTATAATTCGGGTACTAAGTTCCGTTTACGTTTTTATTTTTAGTTTTTATTTTCGCTTGAGTTTAGATTTCGATGTTTTTGTTGGTATATTGGCGTGTGCTAGCTGTCATTATGGCAAATATATTTTATTTTAATTTTTTGTGTTGAGTAATGTAAATTATTTGCATACTATTGTATAGAATCAAGTTTTAGTTTTTTTTCTAACTGAACAGACAGATGTGCTGCTGGGGAGTTTGTTGCGCCACTTCTTCTTCCCAGCAAAAGCACTAGGAAGTGGTGAAGGGGGGGCGTTTTTGGGGGACTGTCTTATGTAATTTTGACGTTCGGAAAGTGCTGATTCTCAGCCTAGTTTGAATAAATGACTTTTGAATTTAGAATTTTAATTTGAAAGTGCCTCCATTGAGTACAAAGCCCAAATTGCTAACTAGGCATCCTAAATATAGTGAAGCGATACTTTACGCCTGCACAGCTTTTAGCCCTATACAAAGCGCAAGTCCGATCCTGCATGGAGTATTGCAGCCGCCTTTGGGATGGCTCAGCTAAATATCAGCTTGCCGCACTTGACTCGGTGGAACGCAGAACCAGGAGGCTCATTTGCGACGTTAAACTGGCGGATGCCAAGCTTCACAACTTGGCTCATCGCCGCAAGGTTGCCTGCTTGTCGGTCTTCTAAAGACTGTACTTCGGTGAGTGTGCTGAAGAATTCCACGACCTCATCCCACCAGCCCCTTTCTACCATCGGACATCTAGGCGCACTGGAAGTTATCATCCTTACCTTATGCCTCTTTCGTCTGAATCGTTGTCCAGTGTAGACGTGTTTACCAATTTCTTGACGAGTTTAAGTTAACTCTAACTGCGATAATATCTACTCGCAACTAAATAAAAAAGATTGTTGTAAGAACACAGTGCCGCATAGCCAGGAGAGTCGCCGCGTCATAAGCGCCCCGCACCTCGAGCCGCGAGAAAGAGAGCCCCCTAATAATTGCCATCCCGCTCTCGCGCCGCTGCTGCCGGACTTGTTTGTTTGTAACCTGCGCCTGACTCGACGAAGAAAATAAACATAAACAATAAGTAAACTTCGTAATACTTATTTCTCGCTGCGCACCACTGCAGTGAGTTTATTTATTTTTTGAATACCTACACTTCTACATTACCTATCTCAGAATAATGTCCCGGACACCACCGAAATCTCTTTCTGCCTCAGACTCCAATTTAGACAGAGTGGAGTCATCACATCGTACGCCTAGTCTAAACGTCACCGTGAGACCTAACTCGAAAAGGGCTTGTCTAGAGGATAGCGTGGTTACTGATAAATTTGAACAATATAAGTTGGACGTCATGGAAATGCTCACGTCAAAGTTAGCCCCTCTGATTGCGCGGTTGGATGGTGTGGAAAAGTGTTTACTTAACATCACACAGCAGAATACAGACATTATATCGTCTAATGCGGAGATGGAAAGGAGACTCGGCTTTCTGAAAAATCAAATTACTGATTCTGAGGTTAAAACTTGCAAGCTTGAGGAGAAGATTGATTCTACACGGATTGGCATAGCCGATATTGAAGAAAAGGCGGAGGCCTAGAACGTATCATTAGGAAAACCTCCGTTGAGATTAGAGGCTATCCCATCATGAGAAAGGAAAGTAAGGCAGACCTTCTAAACCAAGCCATTAAACTCATGAAGTCAATTAGCATGGAATCGCTCAACGAAATAAGGGATGTTTACCGTATCCCTTACAAAGTGAGTGCTACAACATCGACTGTCGTAGTGGAGTTTTCCAATATCTTTGCTAAGGAAAAATTTCTAAAGAATACGAAACTGTATAACTCTGAACATCGAAGTTGTCGGCTTGATACCTCCCACTTAGGCCTTGCTGGCACATCACCCCTCTATTTCTCGGAACACCTTGTCGCCAAATACCTTTCAATGACGATTATCTGAACCTAAAGTACCCATGTCTCAACAATAAGCCTGGGTACGATCTGATTAAGATCTAACGACGTGTACTGATTTTCACTGAATACCCGATACTGAATTATCATCGCAATGATATAGGGGGCTGTCCCCCTAAAGTGGCCTCCAACCTCCCCTTATAGCCACCCCAAGCCTCGCATCTGAATGCTGGTCTGATTTGGTATCAGTCTGAATCTGAATCTGATCGCTGTAAATACAACACACACACACACGTCGACAACAATGGAAAACATTATAGAATAAATATCTGGTAAATCTGAATACACATGCACTGAGATAAAACTGATTTGCTCACCCATATACTTCCAGCTCTCACCAGCTCCGACCATCAGGCCCAAGTGACTCGGGTTCGCGCGCGCGCTCTCCAGCCCCGCGTGCTACCCCCTCTCTCGCCCACCTCACGCCACGTCTTACTAGTTATTATATGTACCTATAGGTATAGACATAACATCGCATTCGCGACACTCACGCCCAAGGGAAAAAGAAAACTGTAAATCTGATCTATTGAAATAACTGTTTAATCAAGATCCTATTAGGATTAAAACTGATACAATTTTAGCGTGAGAACGGGTTATATCTGAGTTCTGATTACCAGGATAAATTAATACAACTGATTCCAACCGATTGCAACTGACTATTATCCAGTAATTTTAAATCAACATTAATTATCACTAATTATTGAAACAATCTGCTCATCAACTGAGATGTCCACAGTTTAACTTTCTCTTTTGCCTTGGCTGCTGATGCCCTGATTGGGCGTCTACTGGTGTCTGGTACTGACTGAACTATGGGTCCATCATTGTTAACTGGTTCATCGTGTTGAGTACTTCGAGAATCTTTGTTTACACTGAATGGATGGTCGCCTTGAACTGATTGTTCCTTCTGAAAATCTTCAGAGTGTGGACTGATTCTGACTGACGACACATTCTGCTCTGGGGACGATTCTGTACTTTGATCATCTATCTCCAACGGGAACAGATGGCCTACTGAACGGGTCAGTGTTTCTCCTGATGATAATTTAACTTTGGCTACTCTAATGTGCCTATCCGATCCCATAATCAACTCTGCTATTTTGCCGACTTTCCAATGTGCCCTATTACTATCCGACTTAATTTGAACTGTCTCTGCTAACTTTGGTGGCCTATTAACAACGACTCTAGGTTGTTTGTGTTTATCACTTCGTTCGCGGAGGCTAGTCAAGGATTGATGTGTAAACATTTTGGCGAATTCCGTTAGGATGATTTGACCACGTTTCCATCCGTCAATCAAATTTGTCTTGGTTACTGTGGCTGATTCTAAGAAGTCTCGATCTGCGACTTCAGTGGTCAAAGTTCCGCCCACACGTAAGAAATCTGAAGGAGTCAATATGTGCTCTAATTCCGCCCCTACGGCAGTCAGTGGCCTTGTATTAATTATAGCTTCAAGTTCCTTCACTATTGTGCATAACTGGTTATGGTTTATGAGATGTTTGTCTAAAGTTCTCTTCATACTATGCTTGACTAAACCTACAAGTCGTTCATAAAATCCTCCAAACCATGGAGCTAACTCTGGGATAAATTTCCACCGCAAGTGATTCTGAATGCAATAACCTGAAGTTGACACTTCTGCTGTAAGCTTAAATTGCGCAGCATTATCTGAAACGAATAATTGTGGTAAACCTCTTATGGCGACGAATCTCCTAATGGCTAGTAAACATTCTTCTGCTGTTAAATCTTTAACGACCCCTAAATGTATAGCTCTAATCGTTAGACATGTAAATAGGCATACCCAGCGTTTTTCTTTACTACTTTCATCCACAAGCAGTGGGCCGAAATAATCCAGGCCTGTAAAGGCGAACGGAAGACTAAGGCTGACTCTTTCTGCTGGTAGATGAGGCATGGGTGGTAATTTAAATGGACCACCACCGTATTTTATACACTATGGACACTTTCTGATGACTCTTTGAACTGTTGACCGTCCATGTGGCACCCAAAATTTATGT
This sequence comes from Orthosia incerta, assembly GCA_948252205.1. Classification (NCBI taxonomy): domain Eukaryota; kingdom Metazoa; phylum Arthropoda; class Insecta; order Lepidoptera; family Noctuidae; genus Orthosia; species Orthosia incerta. Next base: position 24,142,028 of record OX411759.1, on the reverse strand, counting down.
CTTAATAGTCCTAATAAGTCCTTCCTCGTCTTTATATAATTTCAGTGATTTCGATAAGTTGGTTGTTATACCCTCAACTTCTTTAGGAAAATGTTTAGCCTGGATTTCTAATATTTTACACTCTTTTGTGTCTGAATCAACTCCTATCATCGGTTCTGGAATATCTAGACTTGGTCTATTATTATCTAAAGGTATTGAATTCGAAAGACCCTCCCCGGCAATTGCAATTTGAGTATCAATATTGTTACGAACTGTAGGCCACTGATTTGGGTTACTCATTAAAAAATCAGGTCCTATGAGCCATCTATTGTAACAATCTACTCGTTCCGCCCTAGTGCCTACATCGGATGGATTTAACTCAGTTGGCACGTATCTAACTTATAAAGTCTTGTTCTGTTTTATTTCACTGATTCTACGTGCCACAAATGGCGGAAGTAGTTTATCTGATTTAAACCAACTTGTTACTATTTGACTGTCAGTCCACAAAAATTGAGCTTTGATTTTTAATCGTAAAATTTTGTTACATAACCAATAAGTCTACATCCGATAAGTACTCCCAGCAATTCTAATCTTGGAATCTGTAAAGTCATTTTGGTCCTTTAACGGCACTAATCTAGACTTGCCAATAACAAAACTGATAATATTATTAGTGTGCAAAGTACCGCGTAAATAAATTACTGCTGCATAAGCATGAATAGACGAATCCGTAAAACAATGCAATTCGTATTCAATTTGCTCTGCGACTTGACTTTTATTTAAACCTTGCGCAAAATAACGATCAACATGAATATTCTATAAACAAACAAAATTTGACGCAATTTTTTGCCATTCTATAAGTAAATCATCACTCAATTTGAAATCCCATTTAACTTTTTCTTTTCATAATTTTTGAAAGAATAGTTTTGCTGGAAGAACTACCGGAACTGCGAGACCACACGGATCATAAATTGAAGCAATGACCCTTAACACGTCTCTTTTTGACAGAACTGTGTTTGATTCTGTATTAAAGTTAGATTTCAAATATAACTGATCTTGATGTATGTTCCATAATAAACCGAGAACTTTTATGTGTTCACGGTCTTCTGCTCTAAACTTATATGGTATGGAAGAAACTAGTTCCTTTGAATTTGAATTCCATTCACGCAAATTCATGGACAAGCTATCAAATGAATTTTTAGCAGCACAGTACAGTTTGTTAGCGTCTGAAATTGTCTGTGCGCCAGTTACAATATTGTCTACATAAATGTCAGCAATTTGTTTCATAAATATGTTGTTCGATTTATTTAAGTGATATCTGATCGTAGCATTCAGTAGAAATGGACTTGATATGACACCGAATGGGACACGACAAAAACGTAAGTGCACCACATTATCAGGGTGAACTGTACTGTTAATGTCTTTGAACCAAAGAAATCGCGTTTCATCCCTATCTGAATCTTGTAGACATAATTGTAAGAAAGCTTTCTCGACATCTGCAACTATTCCTATAGGGTGTTCTCTAAACTTAATTAGCAATCCTGTAAGATCCTCCAACATAAGTGGACCCCTATACAGGCATTCATTTAAACTTAGATTGTCTGCAGTTTTAGCTGAGGCGTCATAAACAATACGGAGCTTTTGGGGATTATCACGACCACGAACACAATGGTGAGGAAGATAGTGAACTGGATGATTCTGTTCAATCTTTGGATCTGGTACAATCTCAATTATTTTAGTCTGTAGCTGTTCCTGAATGACCTGGTCGTATGCCTTTAAATCTGAATTATCCAATCGTTTCATTAAACTATTGAGCCGACCCCAAGCTAAGCCTAGATTATTTGGAAGATTTGGGGTTATTTCAGTCCATGGCCATTGAACGTGGTATCTGTTGTTTTGGTACTGAACTGTTTCGTTAAACTTCCTAATCGTTTCTTCATCGCGAGTGGTTTTTGGAGAATCTGTGATGCCTATTGACTCAAGGTCCCATAACTGCTTAATATCATCTAGTTTTAGGGGGAGATCGGGTTCGTTTAATTTGGTATTAAATGACCCATCTGACTGAAAGTAGGTCAATACAGTTAACTGATCGGAACTATCAATGCTTTCACCAATTCTTCCAGACCATACCCAACCAAAATCTGAATTAACTAAGAACAGGTCTTGAGTGACAGATATCTTTTCTTGTGACATGAATGAGTGATAATAATCGTTGCCGATTAAAATATCTATTTTGTCACCACAAGACCCATCATCAGCCATTATTTGATCTTTAATTCCGATTTTGTCTAAATCATAAATATTTGGTGTTTTTATACTCTGAGTAATATGAGGTACTACATTTGCATGAATAAGACGAGTAAATCCTCTTCGAGTTTTAATACTAAACTGTACTATAGGACTTTCAATAAGATGTGGTGATTTATTTCCAAATGTGAATATTGACAAATTAATTTGTTCAATAGTAGGTAGTTTAAGTAAATTTGTATTATGTTCCATTATATATGAGCGCTGGCTACCACAATCGAGCAACACCCTACATTGTAGTTTTATTTTAGTTTCTAAATTTTCTACAAATATTATGGCTGTCTGCAACAGCGTAGTACTATATGCATTATTAGTATGTAAGGTATCAGTTGGTACGGACTTCACTGGTTGTGTTAGCTTAGTTGGACATAATGCTCGATTATGATTTCCGTACTTATTACAATGTCGACATTGCCGTTTAGCACGACAATTGTCAGCCCTATGGCCTTCACCGAAACAATTATAACAACGGTTTCCTAATTGAGCTTTTCTTTCCTGTAAGGTTTTGTGCACATTACACTCATCATTAAAATGATTCTGCTTACAAAATATACATTTAATTGATTTCTTTTTAGGTGGCTCATCGGACCTGTCACCGTTATGTGGTCTTTTTCGAGAGGGCATTTTATGATTATTATGGTGTCTAATTTCATACCTAGATTTTTCCTTTCTGAAGTTTGATATAAATCTACGCCTTTTATTATCACTAGACTCTTCCGATCTAACATGTAATGAGCCTATTGTAATATTATCAGAAGCCTGTTTGTCCTCGCTAATTGTTGTATTTTTATGTTTATTATCTTCTACAGTTTTCTTTAATCTATTTGATGTTTCCCTAGCCGATATGATATACTCCAAGAACTTTCTAATATTATCAATAGACTCATCTTCGTTAGTTATCTTCATCCTTAATTCATAAATGAGGTCCTCGGGGAACTTTTCTAAAATCATTACACTAAGATGATTGTGATTTACATCTTCGCCTAAAGAACCTAATATAGAGTATTAGGTTCTTTAGGCGAAGATGTAGATGTCTCTCAATTTCATTTAGAACGTGCTTACAATCTTTGACCTGACTAGATTCCGCTGATTTAATTCTATAAAGTGCTACAAAGTGAGCATTAATAATTACGCTAGGTTTGAAATACCGTTCCTTTAATGTGTCGACAGCAATACGATAGTTTTTATTTGTAGTGTCCAACCCATCAATTGCCTGTTTCGCGTCATCCTGAAGAACCGAAGGTACAACAATTTATCGACATCATTAATATTTCTTTTATCAACGTTCGATGAAAACTGATCCCAAAATTGGTACCACTTTAGAACGTCACCATCAAATTTGCTTAATTCCATTTTTGGTAACTTACTAACTGTGTTAACATTGTAGTCATTATTTCTAAAAACAAGTGCGTGGTTTCGACTATTCTGTTTAATATTTACCTACATCTATTTCTGCTATTAACTCTTCAGCCTGATACTGACTAATTTCCTCAACATTGATTTCTTTGATTAATTTACAATAATTGTGAATTTCCGAAACAAACATCTCATTTATACCTTTTAGTTTAGTACCAATTAGTTCTAATCCTTTATAGTTGGGATCTTCTTCTGATATTGCCGTTAGGGCACATTGAGCAGAGCTTATGTTTGATTGGAGGGATTCATAAATAATTTTTAACCGAGATCGGGTAGCGTTTTTCTTTATAATTAGAGTACAAACTAAGTAATATCAAAGTGGACAGTTCTCTTAGTAAATGAATATCCCAAGTATCTAAAACAATATAACTTGGTATGAGATTTTTATAAAATCCAATATACCTACAAACTGCACACATCAAACGAAGGAAGTCCTAAATTAAATCCATCAAACACTATTTGTTTAAGTAAAAGACTATTAAACTAAATCTAAAAAAAAATTAATTGGTTCACTTATTAAAGTCTATTTACTTAGTAGGAATACTCCTTTGATTACTAAGATTTCATGTCAAACATTAATAACATAATTAGCTAATCAACTTTTACTAATATCGTTAGTCACTGCAAAACGTAAAAATAATAATTATTTATTAGACTTCATTCGTACATCATCGTGCGTTCGGATTTACTAAATAAATGTTTATTAGAGTCGTGACTGAATACTGTCCAGCACGTAATATTATTTCTTGGAATCGACTTGACGTAGGGTAGGTGGTACCCGAGTGCAGGCAGTGTAACCCGACAAACTACGTTAAAATCAAACTTCGCTTGAGTGTAGCTTTATACACCATAAAAACAGTCATACACTTAATAATAATAACATGAAACTAAATTACTCAATACTCACAACATCTTAGAATGAACATTATGGGTTTGGTTTTTGTTGATAATGTTCCGATGAAATTATCTGGCTGATAATTTCAAACAAATTCTGTTCCATTTTTGAATTTAAATTGCGAGTATAGCAAATATACGGACACCATGTGAAACTGACCTCATTATTTTAAATGCAGAACAATTTCGATCTACCCGCATTATTTATTTTTAGAATTGAACAAAACATTATTTTTAAACTATATTAGTGGGATCCCAGCATCTCCACCATGTCGCCAAATACCTTTCAATGACGATTATCTGAACCTAAAGTACCCATGTCTCAACAATAAGCCTGGGTACGATCTGATTAAGATCTAACGACGTGTACTGATTTTCACTGAATACCCGATACTGAATTATCATCGCAATGATATAGGGGGCTGTTCCCCTAAAGTGGCCTCCAACCTCCCCTTATAGCCACCCCAAGCCTCGCATCTGAATGCTGGTCTGATTTGGTATCAGTCTGAATCTGAATCTGATCGCTGTAAATACAACACACACACACACGTCGACAACAATGGAAAACATTATAGAATAAATATCTGGTAAATCTGAATACACATGCACTGAGATAAAACTGATTTGCTCACCCATATACTTCCAGCTCTCACCAGCTCCGACCATCAGGCCCAAGTGACTCGGGTGCGCGCGCGCGCTCTCCAGCCCCGCGCGCTACCCCCTCTCTCGCCCACCTCACGCCACGTCTTACTAGTTATTATATGTACCTATAGGTATAGACATAACATCGCATTCGCGACACACCTCACGAATAAATCCAGGCGTTTGCATTTTCTTGCTCGAGACTTCGCTGCCAACGAAAAATATCGCTTCTGCTGGATCGCAAACGGAAGAATTTTTCTACGAAAGGAAGAGGGAGCTAAGTACATACTTGTCAAAAATGAAAGCACCTTTTACAATTGCGTGATAACTAAATGTACACTTTTGTTACTTCACTCATCTAGTTATTTTTATTATCTTTGTTTTTTCTTTGTTGATGTCATTAACACTTACTATTGTTATGGATCTAATACTTTCTGTTTTAAGCTGGGCTTTAAGGTAACTAACACCAAAATCAGAACACAGCACTACTCACTAAAATTATTATTTTTAAAACGCACAAAAACACTAAACTGCACAAAAGTAAACAATTCTTACACGAACCTATGTTTGAAATACAAATATGAACCACTCCTTATTCTTTTAGCACTTACATATTATGTCTATCTTTCTAAAACTTTAAGACTTATCAGAATCATACAGTTAACTTATATTGAGAATGGCTAATCAAATTGACCTAATTGATGACATTGATAGTACGGATATTTTTATTAGCACTATACATAATGACCCAGAACAATGTGTGAATGACTTGGGTGACGTTAAAAACCAGCTTACAATCGTTAATCAAAATATACGAAGTATACTGAAAAACTTTGATAATTTTTCGATTTTTCTGTCCAGGCTAAATTTCTTACCTGATATTATAATATTGACTGAATGTAGACTTCAAGAACACACTCCAAAAGTCCAACTCAATGGCTACGAATGTCACTATTCTCAATGTTATTTGAATCAGAACGATGGTTTAGCAATTCTATATAGATCGGAACTAAATGTAACTATACACGAGCCGCCTTTTAAAGATGCAAACTGCTTAGTTATTAAAGTGGGCACAGAATTTACAATTTTTGCTATCTACCGATCGCCTTCAGTATACAACATAAGTAGCTTCTGTGTATCTTTAGTAACCCTCCTTAATGTCAACAACACATCATCCATGGCAATTATAGGGGACATAAACATAGATATTAAAATTGGTACAGAAGACAAACGTGCCAGCGAATTTCTCGACATCACTGGTTTCCATGGTTTCTACCCGGGTCACCAATTTCCGACACGCGACAATTCCTGCCTTGATCATGCGTTGGTAAAGTCAAAAAAAGCCACTAAAATTGTCGTATGTCAATCTTCTCTCACCGACCATGATACAGTTCTCGATAGGTATAAGAAAAGAAACATCAAGTCAACTAATAATCCCTGGACAAACTAAATTTAAACTCAAGTTTAACTATTCTAAAATACTTAACGACATTGAAAATACAGACTGGACTCCTATTCTAAATTTCGATGACTTGAATGCGGCAGTAAATGAATTTACGAATAATTTACGTCGTATCTTAAATCAGCATACTAAAAAAGAAGTACTACTAAACTCTAAAACCATTAGAAGACATTGGATGACAAAAAGACTGCTTAAATGCATACGTAAAAGAGACACACTTCACTCTGAAACAAAAAAAGAAGAAAATAAAGACAATTACTGTTTGATGAAAAAATATAAAACCTATAGAAACCTGTGTAATAACATTATACAAAACCTTAAAAATGCACACAACAAAAACCTTCTTGACAGTTCTAAAGCAGATAGTAAAAAACCTGGACAGCAATTAAAACAATAATATGTGACCTTAAAAATAAAAAATCGAATAGCTTAACTTTACTTAACGCAAATCCTGATCCAGTAATCTCACTGAATATGGCCAATAGTTTCTTTACTGATGTAGAAATACAACTTGCCGAGCACTCCTTGACTCAATTAAATCTGACGGAGATTGAACTAGCTAGTTTGGCTCTTATGCTGGATGACACTGATCCATCTCTCTCACAGTCCTTTTTCTTGACCCCAACCGATGAAACTGAAGTCAGAGCTATTATAGCCAATCTTAAAAACGATTCGGCTCCCGGTTGGGATGGTATACTAAACCGTGTTCTGAAACTAGCACGGCATTGTCTAGCTGGTCCCATCTCACATTTGTCAACTTGAGCATGACGTCGGGAAGGGTTCCATCCCAGTTTAAAACAGCTAATATCTGTCCCATCTTCAAGGCTGGTGATGCGTCGGTTCCATCTAATTATAGGCCTATATCTCTTCTTCCATCCCTATCAAAAATTCTGGAGAAATTGGTGAACAGGCGACTTTTGGCGTATTTAGAGGGGAAGCAACTGCTGTCCGTGAACCAATACGGCTTCCGTAATGACAGGTCATCGGAGGACGCAGTCTCTAACCTGATTGATCATATCATAGGTAATCTTGATAGAGGTAGCAGGTGTGTTGGCGTCTTTCTTGACCTTGCCAAGGCTTTTGATACCGTATCCAGGCCAATTCTTATCAAGAAGATGGAACGCTTAGGTATCAGGGGCATTGCCTTGGAATGGTTCACCTCCTATCTCACTGAACGCAAACAGAAAGTATGCCTGGGTGACTACGAAAGTACCTATGCGGAGGTGGCATATGGGGTGCCCCAGGGCAGTGTTCTTGGTCCCACTCTGTTTCTTCTTTACGTTGATGGTCTTTGCTCACTCAAGTTGGATAATGCGCAAATATTCGCTTACGCTGATGACACAGCTATAATTTTCCATGGAGAATCTTGGAAGCAAGTCTACAGTGCCGCAGAGGCTGGAATGCAGAAAGTTTCCAGATGGCTGCAGCATAACCTGCTCACCTTAAATGTCAAAAAAACTAAGGTTGTTAACTTTTCAGTGAGTAAAAAGACAGATGCCCCCGATAAACTTGCACTTAAATTTCACCAATGCAATTGTGACGCGGGTCGTGTCTGCAGCTGTCCTGTCTTTGAGTGGATTGGGTGTATTAGGTATCTTGGAATTAACATAGATCAACATTTGACATGGACAAAACAGATAGAATCGGTTACTGCTCGCGTAAGGAAGCTTTTGTATATATTTAAAAGACTTCGATCTGTAGCTGACAAAAGTACTTTAAAGATGATATACCTGGCCTTATGTCAGTCTGTACTTAGTTACTGCATACTATCGTGGGGTTCCGCTGGAAAAACGTTTTTGATTGCTGCTGAACGTGCACAGAGAGCTATCCTAAAGTTCTCTCATAGATTTGGAATCCGATACCCTACTGATATGTTATATCGGGTGACTAAAAAAGTGCTTACGGTGCGCCAACTGTTCATTATGTCAGTATTACTCAAGTTCCACAAAACTGCAGCTGTCACAGTGGTTACGGATCAGCGCTCGCGTAGAAAGCCTACGTGGAACAGAGTCTCCAGCAGGCTTAAATTTGGCAACAAAGCATTCTCACATATCGGCCCACATCTGTATGAGAAAGTAAATGATAAATTAAAAATCCTCCCCATGACCAAGTTTGGGTGCAAAAAACAAGTTCGGGATTGGCTACTGGGACTTACCTACAACGAAACTGAAAACCTACTAACAATTTAGTGTTAACAGACCATATGACCATACACATCACTGCATACACACAGCCACATACACACAATAGCATATCTCTTACATACCAACACATTTACGCTTACACTTTTAGTTACCGTTCAGTTTTTTTTTAATGATTGGTACCGTTGCATTTGATACTTCTAATCAAAAAACCATATTGTCGAGAGAGACTGGATTCTGCGACACAGGGTATCCTAGTGCAGGATCCAGTGTCACATCCTTATACTGTAACACTCTTTTATTGAATCAATAAACTTTATTTTATTTTATTATTTATTGCCATTCCACCAATTCGCACCAAGCGCTTCCAAACATCCTTCATAATGCGCACAACGAAAGAATGGAACTCGCTACGCGTCAGTGTTTCCGAACGCATTCAACCCGAATCTCTTCAAAGTTAGAGTGAACAGGCTTCTTCTGGGTAAGCTCACTCCATCGTCGACTCTGTCTCTGTCACCTTTGACCTAGACTAGAGTCAAGAGCAAATCCATCACAAATAAAAAAAAAAAAAAAAAGGTTAGAGCCTTGCCCGCACTGGACCAAAATGGTGTTGGTGTGCCTGATGATGCTGGACGCTCCCCCATTGGCGGGGGTCTACATCCTCACCAACCCCACATGGATCCTCGACTGGGTTCACCTCGCAAAGGCGGGGGCACCCTTCCACCCCCTCCTGAATTGAAGGAAGCGTCCGCTTTTCAGGACGACTACCAACCCCAGGGGGGTAATCAACAATACGTAGTCGCCTTCCTCTCCTCCACTACAGCCGCCCAGCCAGAGACAGTCCTTCTGCCAACTGTCTCTGTAAGGATCTGAGGCCCGAAGGGTACATATTTGTTAGTTCGTGCTCTGTTGGATTCGGGTTCTCAAGGCTGTCTTGTATCCTTTTGTGTAGTTTCACCAATCACACGGAATCAAAACGCATCTCCACCGTGTGATTGGTGAAACTACTTTCACATTTGAGGAACTTGTTACGGTACTTTGTAAAATTGAGGCCGTCCTCAATTCGCGACCTCTCTGTCCGATCTCCTCAGGCGCAAATGACCTGGAAGTCATTAGAGATGTGCAACTCGAGTTACTAACTCGAGTCAACTCGAGTTGTGCCTGACTCGAGTTGACTCGAGTTATCTTCCGAACTCGAGTTACTATCAAAAAACCTAAAATGTAAAAAAATAGATGAGAAAAGTTTTTTTTTAAATAAATATATCGATCGAAAGCTACAAATGTAAAAGTCAGTATTAGCTGCAACCAAAATGATTTGTTGTGATTGTGATAATTTGTGAAAGCTGCTGTATGTGTATAACTAGTTTTGTTGTTGATTATATTATATAATTATAATTGTTTAAAATAAGTCAGACTAAAATAAAAAATACAGATATGTGATTTATACTAACAATAACCTCTATTATTTTAATCCTACCTACTTAATCTTATTTTATTTTCTTAGCCTGTATTATCCCACTCCTGGGCAAAGGCTTCCCCCATTCCTTCGATGTTTTGCCTCATCTCGCCAATTCTCAAGGAAGTCATCCAATTATCTGTCAAATATGTAAAAAAGTGTTTTGTAACTAATAAATAATTAATTCTAACTTAACTTCCTTCGTTCTGCTAACTCGAGTTGCGTAACTCGAGTTCAACTCGAGTTATGTGAATTTCAACTCGAGTTAACTCGAGTCGTACTTATCCCGAGTTGGCCCATCACTAGAAGTCATGACCCCTGGTAATTTTTTGATTGGTCAGCCCGTCAGCGCCCTGCCGGAATACCCCCTCAGGGAAGATAAATCTTCGCGATTGACGCGTTTTGAGTTGCTCCAACAGATGAGCCAAATTTTCTGGCATCGCTGATCTTTATTTGTATATTTTGCAGCAGCGCGTTAAGTGGACTGACAAAACTTACCCTCCCAAAGTCGGAGACCTTTGAATTTGTTGCCTTTATATTGGCATCGTGGACGCAATGTAGATTTATTTTATTGGTCTGACGGAGTTCCCAGAGTTGCGAAGGTCATCGTTGGAGATTCGGTTTTTAAGCAGGCAGTGGCAAGTTTAGCACGCTTGCCCATTTATTAGCAATCATAACTCCTTATGTCCGAGATGGGGGGATGTTTGAAATGAAACGTTTCGTTCCCTTTTGATATTTTGTTTCAACAAAACGTCACCTCGCTGTCATTTGCATTGACAGTTTTCGACTGAGTTTGACGTTGATAGAGTTTGAAAATTGTAACCGACATGGCTAGACGTGATACGGTCTTGATCTGGTATTTTGAAATCGCTTTTTAACCAGCCGATTGATATCCGAAATTGTAAGCGCCATTCGCGATTGGTGTTGTGCGGCGCCTGTGCATTTGTATTTGTGTATATTTCACGTGCAGTGAGGTATTTTGTGTCGACCACGTGCCTGGTGGACGCCGGAATTTCCGGTCCAGCAGCCGTCAGCTATCCCTCATCATAACCTAGTATTATATATATTTTTCGCCCTATAATCCTCGACCGGATGCTCTCCTCAACAACACCACGAGGACACGGGTAAGTGCAACGTTTATATACCACTGTCCACCTGTCAGACAGGAACCAATATCTATAAAGAATAAACCCTAGCGACCGCTGCCACGTACCGTGGTTTCGCGGACCTGGTAGGATCCAAGAGTCGCAGCGTTGCTATGGGCCCCTGCTTTTGCCTCTTGGTTTTTGATCCGAAGGCCTGTATTTTTTTTTTTTTTTTTTTTTTATTATTGATAGGCTCGCGCTTGACCACTATCTCACCTGATGGTAAGTGATGATGTGGTCGACGATGTAGCGCGCTAACCTAGAAGAAACCTATTCACTCTTGACTTAAAGACTCCCAGGTTGTAGCTCTCAGGAAATACAGACCCCGGCAGGGAATTCCACTCCCTAGCTGTACGCATAATGAAAGTATTCCCAAAACGTTTGGTGCGTATGGGTGGAATGTCCACCATGTACCGATGACACATCGCCGTACGTCTTGTATTCCGATAATGGAAAGGGCTAGGAGGAATTAATTCATGCAATTCCAACGCACACTCCCCGAAATGTAACCGATAAAAAACCGACAGACTGGCAACTTGGCGCCGATGTTCAAGGCTCTGGAGCCTAGACTTGACCAATATCTCATTGCCGATGAGCCTCTTGGCCCGCTTTTCGATCGACTCCAGTGCATCCAGCTGGTACTTGGCAGATCCGTCCCAGAGGTGAGAGCAGTACTCCATGCATGACCGAACTTGCGCCTGATACAAGTTGAGCAGCTGTTCTGGCGTGAAGTATCGTCTCACCTTTGTAAGGATCCCCAACTTTTTGGCAGCCAGTTGAGCTTTTGCCTCAATGAATGGACCAAAATTGAGGGTCGATGTCAACGTAACGCCAAGAAGCTCGAGATGGTCCGTTATCGGCACGGTTACACCGCGGAAAGTAGGAGCCGGGTGAAATTGGCTCCTTTTAGCGGAAAAAAGACACGCCTGGGTTTTAGCAGCATTAAACCTGACCAGATTGGCATCGCCCCATTCAGAGACTGCCTGCAAGGACAAGTTCAAGCGCTCCACCATGGCCTCCCGGAGAGACTGGATCTGAGGCCCGGTAGCACGCGCGTTGGACAAGTATCTCTCAGCAACAGTGCTGTCGTCTGCATACCCAAAAGTGCCGGGTTTTAGCAGATCATTTATGTGCAACAAGAACAATGTTGCCGAGAGTACCGACCCCTGAGGGACCCCGGCGTTGATATCCCGTTGGTCAGACGAGCGGCCATCAATAACCACTCGTATAGACCGGTCCCTCAGGAAGTCTGCGATCCAATCGCACAGACCACCGGGCAGACCGAATGACGGAAGCTTACCAATAAGGCTCTCATGCCAGACCCTGTCAAAAGCCTTCGAGATGTCAAGGGAGACGGCAAGCGCTTCCCCGTGCCTCTCGATGGCTTCACTCCATATGTGAATGGCATACGCTAGAAGATCCCCAGTTGACCGATTTCGCCGGAAGCCATATTGGCGGTCACTGAGGATGTCGTTAGCTTCTAGGTATGCCAGGAGCTTGGAGTTGAGCACCCGTTCCATACTCTTACAGAGGATGGACGTAACTGAGATGGGTCTATAGTTGGCCGGGTCAGCCCGACTGCCCTTCTTGGGCACAGGCTGAACGTTAGCTTGCTTCCAAGCATTCGGTACTTTTCCAGTCTCATATGAAAGGCGAAACAGGCGAGTCAGGATCGGAGACAGTTCAGGCGCACAAGTTCTTAGAACAATTGCCGGTACCCCATCGGGGCCACTAGCCTTGTTCACGTCAAGATTCCGCAGCACCCTACGGAATCTGTCTGTCTGTATTAAACAGACAGACAGACGCGGCGAGGGACAATATGTAGTGATAGTGATATTGATAGTGGTGTGTCTCATTCGCACACAACCACCAACCGATCCTACTGTAACCAGAAATGGTCGGTGTTATATTAATTTTTTATGTATTTCTTTTCAGATATCTTCCTTTAGGTGTCTTCCTCGCCGCCAACTTCCCCCAGTTCCACGGCTAGACTTTTCTTCCTTCCCGTTGCTGGTTTCATCGTGTTATTACATAAACACCATACCGGCTCACACAAACGTCGAGGACATCCACTTGTCCTTATGAATTGGTGATAAAGCGCTGAACAATAACATTTTGTGTTGCTTTCGTAGGTTCTCACAAATATTTAATAAAATGTGGCCCGCGCTTATAACTCATTACTCAGAAACACTTAGATTTATTTGATGATTGTTAATCTATTAAAAATTTATAATAAATGTCATATTGCTGCAGCTTATTTAAAGAGACGACCTTAGCGGAGACTTCTACGTGTAAGTCAGGGTATATTCGAAAGACGAAGTTGTCTTCACCCCCAAAGAAGAACGGTGGAAGAAAGGCCAGTTCAACTAGATCGCAACAATCTCCAGTTGCACATTATGTACAATCTACAATTAAATGCTACTAGCATTATAGCCCGAGTAACTTATAAATTCCGTTTATGTTATTGAACATTCTAAACCATTATCCGTTACATTTGCAACCAAACGTTAAAGTTTAAAAGTGGAATAAGGGTCAAAGTGAGTGTGGGTGAGTGGAACTCACTACCTGCGTCTGTGTTTCCGAACGCATTCAACCCGAATCTCTTCAAAGTTAGAGTGAACAGGCTTCTTCTGGGTAAGCTCGCTCCATCGTCGACTCTGTCTCTGTCACCTTTGACCTAGACTAGAGTCAAGAGCAAACCCATCACAAATAAAAAAAAAAAAAAAAATAAAAAAAAACCGGAAACCTCGTAAATATCGTACTGTACCGTACTTTTTAAAACACAGTACAGTAAAAGGCTTTAACCTTTAGTTACATAATAGTAAACGATAGGTTTGCAGGAACGATCCGATCGCAACCAAACGAGATTTTAAAAGTAGAATAGAGCTTAAACCACAAACTGTGTAGATCCATTTATGTTATTGAACATTCTAAACAATTTCTCGTTCCATTTGAACCTAAACGAGATTTTAAAAGTGGAATAAGACTCAAACCACAAACCTCGTAAATATCGTACCGTACCGTACTTTGTAAAACACAGTACGGTAAAAGGTTTTAACCTTTAGTTACATAACGGTAAATGGTAAAATGCAGGGTCGAGCGAATCGCAACCAAACGAGATTATAAAAGAAGAATAGGACTTCAACCACAAACTTTGTAGATCCATTTATGTTATTGGCCATTCTAGAAAACATTCCGTTCCAATCGAAACCAAACGAGATTCATAAAGTGGAATAGCGCCCTAACCACACACCTCCTAAATATCGTACTGTACCGTTCTTTTAAAACACAGTACATTAAAAGGGTTTAACCTTTAGTTACATAACGGTAAACGGTAGGTTTGCAGGGACGATCCAAACGCAACCAAACGAGATTTTTAAAGTAGAATAGAGCTTAAAACACAAACTTTGTAGATTAATTTATGTTATTGGGCATTCTATAAAATATTACGTTCCAATCGAAACCAAACGAGATTCAAGAAGTGGAATAGCGCCCAAACTACAAATTTTGTGGATCCATTTATATTATTGGGAATTCTAACCGTTTTCCGTTCCATTCGCAGCCAAAAGAGATTATAAAAGTGGAGTAGCGCCCAAACCACACTTTAGTTTTTTTTATTGGCAATATTGAGTTTTAGAACTAAAATAGGCCAAGGTGCCAAACTAATATTAAACTGCACAACCAAACGAGTTTCAAAAAGTGGAGTAGCGCTCAAACCACAAGCGTTGTGGAATAGGCGCCGAACCAGTATTTTACTGCACTATGTAAGATTTCATTTATATTATTGGGCATTTCCACCGAAAGCGACGAAGGCGAACGAAGTGAGCCGTAGGAAGCGGCAGGTGGGGTACAATGTCAAATAACATCCTACTGGCTTAACGTGCTTTCCGAGGATCGAGGGAATTAGAAAATACCTTGTTGCTATGGAACCAAGGTTATCGACAAAGCCCGAAAAATTCCCAAACTTAAGTGGCAGTGGGCAGGGCTTGCTTGCTTAATGACTAGTCCTGTTTCTGGGGTAGTGACCACGAACCGAAAGACAACGTTAGAAGGCCAATCCCACCGCACTATTCCCAAACCACTGCAACTCCTGAAAACCAGTGGCGACCACCAGAAAAGCGCCGAGGCAATGAAGCTCGACGAAGTCCCGGAGAAAGAATTTAACTGTCTTGGATCCCGCAACGAAATTAAACAGAAAAGAATAACGGAGGAGTAAATAAAAATAATATAAATTTTCAGTTCCCTCCATATCAAGCAGGAGACAGAACAAACAAGGCCAATAGGCACAAAGGGTCGTTTACAACTGGGATAAGCCCAGTTGCCTAGCACCACGGATAAAAAATAGCATTAATATTAATGGGACCTAACATTCTGAGCTGTTATATTTGATTCCAATAATAGGTATGGCAAAAACGCTTGAACGCACGGAAATTTGTTCTAGTTTCCGCAAGGTCCGTATAGTAAACAACTCCTGATGCAGCCTGTACATTATTCAACATTATATTGCGTTCATTCTGCCAAAGAAAACACTCCCATAAGATATGATGTGCAGATTGTACATATTCGCAGTCAGCTGTAGAATACTGGCATAAAGGCGAGGCAACGAGCTTGAAGGAAAATAATTTACTTTTAAAGTTACCATGCCCCGTGAGAAATTCGGCAACGTTGGAAGGCCACCTGAGGGTGACTTATATCTAGTAGTGAATATCTTGTGGCTAAAATTATGATAACAGTTCATGATATTGTTGCACAAGAGTTCGTCCGGAGAAGACCTACAGTCTCTGTTGGGAATTTAACTCAACAGCTTCTAATTTCAAAGGAATGACTGCTGTGCAGGCGTTTCTCTAGAGGCATATGAGATAGTTTAGTGATATCTCTGGCATTGCTCATGTAATTAAGCTGCGCTGACCAAATAGTGGCAGATAAAGTAAAACACGCTAGGAATTTTATAAACAATTTTAAACCTTTTTCTTTTTTTGTAGGTAATCTCTAAAAGTACCTATATGGTAGCCTCCATCATCTTTACGGTTAATTAAGGGGCTTGTTCTTTTCTTCTTCATTCTTCTTGTTTTTCAGCAGTAATTTTAATTTTCTCACGAAATATTTCTCAGGGTACGACATTATTTCTGACTTGACCACTCCTGGGCCCAACTCGACCATAGGCTTCATTGTTTCGTAGTTTGCTCGTCTGTTCTTGGTGCTAAACCAACCAGTTACGTAGCCATATACGTCCAATGAAAACTGACAAAAAAATATTTATTTTATTTTATTGTAACTATAATATGGACTTCAAAATTACCTATATACGAGCAGGTAAAAAACCGAAAGGGGAATAACTCATTAGTCATTAGAAAATTCGTCCGCATTGCAATGGGAAAACTGCCCAAAATCCTGGCAGCATTGCAACGTTGAATGACCATATTTGGCCAAAAAAACTACATACTAAAGCACAGGCCACACCACCAGCTAGCAAGCGAGTGAGCGATCGGGCGGGCGAAGCGAGGCGAGGGAAACTATATAAACTAAGCGAAGCTTTGGCGAGATAAACTATGTGTGTTCACACCGAAAAATACGGATGCAAGGGCGAGCCTGCGGGCGTTATTACACTCCTATGCGAAAGACGACCGTCGATTAGTCCGAAGAAGACCTTCAGCAGAAAAGTCCGCTTATCTCTGTAGTTCGGGCTGTCAACCGAAGTATGAAATGAGGTGAAACCTGTGGGTGAAACAATGCTCGCCCGGCTCGCTTGCACACTCGCTAACTAGCGGTGTGGCCTTAAACCAAATATATTAAACAATATATTAGGTTTTTATTAGCAGAAAAAATATTTCAGATTAGTATGGAGAGTATGGATTATTACAAATTTAAAATAACCTTTTTAAGTTTTTCTGTTAACGTTGGATCTTCCTTATCATTGGCCCGTAGCTGCTGTGCACTTCGTGCAGTCGGCATGGCTTGTAACGCCATATTGGCTATGCTGTCCACAACTTCTGGCAAATTTATCACAAACGATAGCTCGTAACAATATGTTAGGCTGCACATTGTTGTTAATGCGAAGAAGATTCCTGAAAAAAGAGCATTATTTTGTTTTCATAAATACGACGGCATCGTCCGGTTCCTGATCAATCTAGTCGTTCATCAGATTAAGTGCTTGGGCTAAAAGGGGGGTCAGTATACGGAACCCGTCAGGGAACACGATGATGGAGCCGCAAGCAGGCACTGCGAAGCACAGCCGCGCGGTACCAATAGTTCTCGCCAAACTTTGTTGTTGTTGGCTACAATAGCTGCGCAGTAGTAAATCTCATACAAAAACAGCACCGATCCGTGCCTTGCGCATCGGGAAGCCAACTTTAGGGTGGCTAAGAAGTTTGGCTAGAACCAATCGGTCCGTAACGCGAGCAAATAGAGAATTGCGAGCTAGGTTGGTCGTCAAAATCCACAGGCGAAACCAATGTAACTAACATGGTCCGATAAATGCCCAAAACTAAGTGGTAGTAGTAGCGTTTTCAGTATGTTCAGCAGGTATTTAAAGACGAGCTGCCGCCCGCGTCGAGATTGTACTTCGCCCAATATCTTTATAAATTACAGGCGTTTTGTTATTCTGATGAATAAGCTACATTGCTGTAAAGTTTAATAAAATTCCTCTTAGTCGTTTTTCCGTGAACGAGTCACAAACATCCATCCATACACACAAACTTTCGCGTTTATACACACATCAACACGGTCTAGGGATATTTTTAAAAAAGCGAATTACTATCAATGTGTTAATTATTTATATGACATGTATATGTTTAAAAGATACGTTATTTAATATTCTACCATTTTTTAATAATGGTTAAGGTACTTCGATTAAAATTTCAGGATTTTATGGAAAAAAAATGAAGCATAGTAAACCGTATATGAATTAACTTTTAATTTATGAGTAAAAACTGAAAAAAATAGAAAAATCATTTAATTTGTGTTTATAAACTTGAAGTTAGTAGTCTGAGAAAGCGCCCATGATGTTCATAACACATCGGCAACGATTCGGCATGCTCAGAACAAGGTTGTCTTGCTGCGGAATATTGTCCCATGTCCTTCTGAGGTGCGCAAAAAGTTGATCTTCTGTAGCCAGATTTTCAGGAACTTCCTTCAGAGCTCTTCTTTGCAGCATATCCCACGCATGCTCAATGGGATTTAGATCTGGCGATTGAGCAGGCCAGTCTAAGGCCCTAACATTGTGTGTATGTAACTAAGCTGCTACCGTTCTCGCCGTGTGTGCCCGGGCATTGTCGTGCATTAGCAGGAAATCTTGCCCCATTTGTGTTCTGTGGGGCAAGATTACGGGCCCCAGCACCTGTTGGACGTATCGTTCTGCCGTCATATTGCCCCGCACCCAAACGAGATCCGTCCGTCCTCCAAGACGAATTCCTGCCCAAACCATAATTGTTCCTCCTTGGTATGGGTGAACTTCCTGAGGGTTCTGAAGACGGCTCCATCGTCCAGAAACTCGCCAAACACGCGTCCTTCGTGAATCTGGATGGAAGCCGAACCTGGATTCATCCGTGAACAGCACATTGGACCATTGCTCACGGCCCCAGTCCACGTGGTTCCGAACCCATTCTAATCGTCGTCCACGATTGCCTCTCCGTAAAGGTGGGACCCAGAGTGGTCTACGAGAGCGTAGATTGCTTTCATGCAAACGCCTTCTTACAGTTTGGTCACTCACAAGCACTTGGTGTTCTACTCGCAGCCTTTGGACCAATTGAGTCACCGTTGCATTTGGTTGAGCTCGCGCAGTAATTTGCAAAAATCGGTCTTGTCTGGGGGTAGCGATGCGACTTGGCTCCCGGTGCCTCTCCGCTACTTCACCTGTGGCACGTTAGCGTGTCCAATCTTGAATTACATTTTGGTGGGTCGCTATGGCCTCAGCAACATTACGCTGAACAGACCCAGCTTCCAGCATTCCCACAGCTCGTAACATCTCCGCCCTCGTCAAATGTTTTAACTTTATCTTTCGTTTAAAAATGAAAAAAACTGTAACTAAACGTAATTCGTATTGTTTTCTAAATTTCGCACAAATGAAAATTCCCTCTCCTACACATCAAGACATTTTTATGCCACCAAAACAAAAGAATTTTCAAAAATTTGAATTTGGAATTAGTCTGAGATAAATTACAAATAAATCGGTGTATAAAAGATTCCAATGCGGCCAGTACTTTTCGAGTTATTTAATTGAGTATGAAATATCCCTAGACCGTGTTGATGTGTGTATTAGTTGTAGGACAAAACATCAAACGATATACTTACTAAAGGCGTACATTTTCCCCTCGAAACAAAACTTCGGCAGCGATTATATTTCACACATCAAGTAGAAAATTACTTTTAAAGATCCCAAAAAGTTCGAGTACTGTTTTGAAGATCACAGATGAGTGAGCAGATAGAGAAACTAATCAAGTTAAACGAGGATTTTTAATTACAATCCGAATTGTCGGCCATTGGCTAGTAGTATACCAAATTAGTTTCGGCATTTTTCAATTTACCGATAAGTATTTTGAGCGTGAAAATTCAATGGCGAGTCTTTAAACAATGTTTTCATTTGCGACTGTGAAAGAGTATTCGGAACTTAGTAGGTAGATATTGTTTCTTTATTAATATGGGCCTTATTTATAAAAATAAAATAACCGTATGATTACTTTAAGCACAGATTCTCAAAAAAAAAATAAAGAATCTTAAATTGGATTTTTTATGGCGAAATTGAGTTTAGAATCTCCTAATTTATATACTCATCTTTTCGAATTCAATTTTCAGGATTCCGTACCCAAAGGGTAAAAACAAGACCCTATTACTAAGATCCACGATCCGTCTATCTGTCTGTCTGTCCGTCTATCACCAGGCATGAACCGTGATAGCTAGACAGTTGAAATTTTCACAGATGATGTATTTCTGTTGCCGCTATAACAACAAATACTAAAGACAGAGTACAATAAATATTTAAGTGGGGCTCCCATACAACAAACGTAATTTTTTGCGGTTTTTTGCGGTAGTGGTACGGAACCCTTCGTGCGTGAGTCCGCACGAAGCCTCGCGCTTAGCCAGTTTTTTTGTTTGTAAATAATCAAAGAAGAAAGAGCATTGGAAAATAAATAAGACTGTACGGTATCTATCAATACATTTCGGTGTTGATAGGGCACAAATAAAAAAAAAAAAAACACACAAACACACTTACTGCCTGATAGCTAATAATAAGTTTTTATTGTAATCAATATCACATAAAAAGATATTGCCCATTTTTTAAGGGAACTTGTGTGCCTTCGAAAAAAATATTTATTTTGTACATACAGAAAACACATCATGACAAAGGAGTACAAAGGTACTGCTTATTTCTTAAGAAAATTTTACCAGCAGACCCGCGAAAAGGAGAAATGAAGAAGAAATGTAGACAAATAGTGTGTGAGAACAGGAAGAGAAGAAAAGTGAACGACTAACCTAAGATATAAATACATACACATATAGTGTAAGTGATATATACTTAATAAATACATAACTCTAAAATATATAGATACTAAATATATATACGTATGCTTATAAAGATCAGATTTGAGAGGAAAGATAATGCTCTTTCAATCGTTTTTTTAAAAAGCGAGATAGTATCTAGATCTCTGATGAAAATTGTTGGGAAGATTTTTTTTTTTTGTCTTTTGCTGAAAAAACACATTATGTTCATACTTAATCAGATTTTAATTTGTTCACTCTGGTTCACGAGTTATAATTTATTTTCTGTTGTTGAAATTAACCTGAGGGTACAATAGGTACCATTAAGGTGCATACAAAATGTCAAAGTGTAGTAACGGTATCGGCGCCGAAATCCAAATTCGTGATTTTTCATATTATAATTCTTTCAAAGTTTTCGTTAAAAATATGTTCGATGTCTACATCACTAAAATTGAATCGGACATACGCGACAATCCTCGAGCCTTCTGGAGCTATGTCAAATCACAGAAACCACCTAACTCTTACCCCTCCGTCTTACAGTATGGGCAGGATACGTCAAGCGACGGTGATGAGATTATGTAACATGTTTGGCGAATACTTTCATTGCAACTTTCTGCAGAATACCAGTACTGATGATGCGTCTCCAGAAGGTAAACATAGACTCGATCACCATGAAGAGAACTGCTCATCAGATATCGGTTCTATTGTGATATGTGACGGCGAGGTATACAAGTTACTTATGGAACTCAACCCTAATAAATCAGCTGGACCAGACAAAATCTCGCCAGTATTCGTAACAAACTGTGCTATAAGTCTCTCCGCCCCCCTCTCGATTCTGTTCAGACGATCACTGAACACCGTTGAAGTACCTGCAGTCTGAAAGTCGGCGTATATAAACATCAATACACAAAAAAGTCTAATCATAATCATTTACTCATTTGCGAATATGGGTACAAAAGGAAAGATCTTATACAAAAATAGTGTCCATTAGCCATATCCTACCACTAGCTGACCCCCGCGGCTTCGCTCCCGTCAACTGGCTACCTACCTACCTCCTACCTACCTACCCTATTTTATTTTTTTTATTTCCCATAACTACCCTACCCACCTACCCTATCTACCCTACCCTACCTTACCTACCCTACCCTATCTACCCTACCTTACCTACCCTACCCTACCTACCCTTACTACTATACGAATGTAACCTGTAAACTTTTGTTTCTACCGGCGGCGGCGGCGATCTAATTAAATTGTGAGTAAATCTTAAAAGGTATATGCTGTCGCGGACTTTTTTTTATAACTTTTAAAGAAGAACAATTCCATCATACATTATATTTGCGTAACTTAAACCGTTTACGCAGCGCACGCAACAAAAGCTCTCAAAAAGGAATATTTTGCCCGTTTTTGCAACATTTTTCATTTATGCTCGGCTCCTATTAGTTGTAGCGTGATGTTATATAGCCTATAACCTTCCTCGATAAATGGACTATCCAACACATAAAGAATTTTTCAATTCCAACTAGTAGTTCCTGAGATTAGCGCGTTCAAACAAACAAACTCTTCAGCTTTATAATATTATATTAAAATTAAATTAAATAGTATAGATAAGGCATGCAAATAAATAAAATTTAACAGTCTCTAAAACTAATATTGAAAACTACAGACCGATCTCGAAGTTATGCGTGTTCGCAAAAGTCTTAGATAAGATCGTTTACGGTCAGGTTTATGCCGCCCTTAAGGTTACACTAGTCGAAAATTCTTCCATACAAACGTAGTCTAGGGATTATTCCACTGTTTGACGATGTACGTTCAAAATAAAAAGTGATCTCAATTTGTCTCATCATTATCTAGCCCTGTATGGAAGCAAAAAAGTAAAAAAATAAAATATTTGAAAGTTATGAGCGTCGAAAGTTCCACATTTCGACACTAATTTTAACGCATTTTTGGGCGCGAATAAATACCATAAGAAGACGGAAAATTGCAAAACAGCCTCCATACAGGGATAGATTAGTAGTTCAACAATGCAAATAATTTTATTTTGAACAGATAGATTTTTTCGTTTTTTAATGATATCTAGACTGCCAAAGGTCTGTTTATAAACTTTCGCGCGCTCGGTTTCGTCCTAAATCATTATCCATTTCGCTACAAATTTGCAAAAGTGTGCATTCGTACGCGAACTAGCTTTCTACTGCTCATCACAGCATCAATCTCTTCCGCATGTGTTGTCGGTTGATATAAAATTCATTTTAACCCCGCGCACAAAATAGTTCGTGCCGTTGACTAGTGTAACCGTAAGCAAAATTTTAGCGAATAGCTGCATGGGTTCTTAAGGGGCCGGTCTACAACTGTCATTGTCACAAGTCGGTGTTATATACACCGACTCAGTAAGTGTTTCGACCAAATAGATCACGATATCTTAAGGACGCTATTACATTTTTCTACAAATAACAGTGCTTTTCAGGTACCATTTTAATGTATAAGCAATCACAGATGTGAAGACATCATGGTCTTAATTTAAAGATAATATATTTAGCTCCAGATTGCCATCAGAAAAATTGTATGACACCATACAACATTTTCGCACAAATACATTTTTCCCATCACAATAATCGCAAAAAAGTTAAAAAAATAGGGTCCGAATAGGGACCAGTTTAGGTAAATTTACAGCATATTTTATCTTCAAAATTATAAGAAATTGCGGTATATATAGTCCTTTACAGGTTCAGCTAGTTATTTTTTACCTAAATCAATATATTTTTTAATTATTAGCTAAAATAAAAACACTTGCTGACTTCTTCATACATTTCGCACTCGCGACTCGCGGTTCATCATTCATTCCGCGCTCAGAAGCGCTCGTGGAAGGATGGGCGTATCGCTCTCTCGCAAAAAATAAATACGATAAAAGTAATAGAAAAGATTGTAGTGTGCATGCGTGTGAGTACCGCCGCGCGTCGCACCGTCGCGTCGTTTTTCGTGATCAAAAGGAGTTGATATTTTGTAATGCTCTGGAATCGTATGCTCATTATGTAATGCTCTGGAAATTTTAGTTAATATTATTTTATGTGTTCAATGCAAAATGTTTAAGTCATTTTTTAATCCTTGTGACCGGAAATTATTTTGTTTTAGGTATCTACTTATTTTACGTAGCGTTTTTTTTAAATACCTACTTACTACAAAAAAGTGAAACCTAATTTTTAACCGACTTTCCAAAAAGGAGGGGATTCTGTTTTGGTTATATCCGACTTTGTTAGTTTTTAGGGTTCTGTACCCAAAGGGTAAAAACGGGACCCTATTACTAAGACTCCGCGATCCGTCTGTCTGTCAGTCTGTCCGTCCGTCTGTCACCAGGCTGTATCTTATGAACCGTGATGGCTAGACAGTTGAAATTTTCACAGATGATGTATTTCTGTTGCCGTTATTTGCAATAATGGTACGGAACCCTTCGTGCGCGAGTCCGGCTCGCACTTGCCCGGTTTTTTTTCATTTGTTTATGTCCACCAATATCTCCGTCAATTGCGGACCGATTTTGAAAATTATTTTTTTGTTAGCAAGAGTATATTTTGAAATTTTAATTAGGTGAAAATTTGATGAAGAACTTCGGAGATATACAACGGGACTCTTCAATAAATAACGGCAAATCTCTCGGGATTGCTGCAATCGCATGCCTGTTTATTGTTTATACCATAACATCACGACAAGACGCTCTAAAAGGGGTACGCAGATGTGTACAGTTCACCTTGGTACACTCTCATTTCACCGGTTATGTACAGTTTCATGATATTCGGGTAATTTATTCTGGCATTATAGGTACCTTAGATACTAAACGACTAGCCTATTATGTAGGTACAACTAAAAAGTGAAAAATAAAAAAACTTTTATACAAAAAAATACTACCGACTCAGTAAAAAATACTATCCAGTCGGTGTCCATGATGCAAAAAATTGGTAACTACCAAAGACACCGACTTACAAAATTAAAGTTATTTTTCACTTTGTAGTTTTCTAACTTGGAAGTCGGTAGTATTTTTTTTTTTAAGTTTTTTAGTCGGGATAGCTATTGTTTTTCGTTTTTCGTCACAGGAAAGTTATTATTTTTCTCTTTTTAGTTTTGGTTGGTACCCCATATTGGGTGTACTAAATACATCTGTTTACCCCTTAAATCGTACAAGCGTGATATTATGGTATGGTGAAAACAATACATAAACATACGATCACAGTAATCGCAGGTCATTTGCTGTTTGTTATTGAAGAGTTCCATTGTCTATCTCCGAAGATCATTATCAAATCCTTATATATTATACAATAAAACCTTCCCTGAAAACACATACATTTATCAACGAAAACCCGATCGATATCGGATCAGTAGTTTTTGAGAAAATCGCGGATACATACGGGTCGAATAGATAGAGCACCTCCTTTTTTGAAATCGGTTGATAATACTAACCTACTTATCACGAAGACGGTTCTAAGTAACAGTTACCAAATTAATGCATTTTCAAAGTGTCAATTAACCTTCCTAAATCAACTTAAAATAAAAAAATAATATCAAGGATCAATATTATTTCAGTGATGTATAAATTCGAGCGCTCAGTAGTTTCAATGAGTGCGTACGCGTAATGTTGCTGTGTGTGTGACTAGATACCTAAATTTGAGTTCGTCGAAAATGTAACAGCGTCCTTAACACAGAAACTCCTCTCCACGAGAATAAAAGGTAATCTCTATCGCTGGTTTGCGTCTTACATTGAGAACAGATGTCAGACTATTGTCCTTAATGGTTACTCCTCCAGAGCAATGAGCATTCCTTCCGGGGTACCACAAGGTTCATTGTTGGGGCTTTTATTTACCATCTTCATCAATGACGTCACGGCCTGTTTCCGACACTCAAAATATTGCTTTATGCAAACGACATGAAGATCATGAAACAGGTCTCTTAGTATGGATATATAGTTGATACCTGAGAATTATAATTTCTATTATAAAAAATGACAATCAAAATTTATTTTACCGAAAATCGTAAATGCGATTTGTTAGTTTTGAGATTTTCATACGTTCGAAGAATCAAATGCTCGAAGGGTTCTCGGTCCGAAAAACGACATTCCGATTTTCAATACTTCGAATAAACTAAAAGTCAACATGTTGTGCTACAAAATTTAGTAGCAGAAATAAATCGCTGCAAAACCGACTTCACGCAGTCTTGTCTGCCCTACCCTAGAGTGTAATTTAAGCCCACGTAGGCGCGGAGGGTTGGGGCGGCCCGTGAGCTGAGGAGCAGGTGGTTTCAAGGCCCGCCGGTGAGCGTTAAAACCATCTGCGACGATAAACTCGCGTGGGGCCACCCAAACCCCGCAGCACCGGAGCCGTGACAGAAGCAATGCTTGCTGCATGTTGCATGCCTGCTTGCTTGTTGCTTTCCTGCTTGCATGTTGCATGCCTGCTTGCATGTTGCATGCCTGCTTGCATGTTGCATGCTTGCCTGCATGCTGCGTGTCTACTTGCATTAATATATGTCTTGCTATTCAGTTTTACAATGCGTTTTTATTTCGGAATTGTATTAATCGGTATTTTAATAATCGGGCATCGTATTTTTGATGTTTCGAATAATCATTAAGTCGAACTTTTTGTTATTCGATCTATTGAAACTCGGTATTTTGAGAATAGTAATTATAAACGTTAATACTTTTGAAATTTAGGAATTATACAAATAGGAGTAATGATAAGTCGGAGTTGCTATATTCGGATATTTGAACCATTCGTATTGTGACTGACGGAATAAACTTTTTCGTATTTATGTAGTGTACCCCTATATTGGCACTCGGTTTTATACTCAGAATCTCGATCGCTCACAGTCGAATCACAGTTCCGAAGCATCAAGACCAATAAAATACTGTACTGTTATTTCGTTCGCAATCACTTGTGAGTATGGCTCTTAAGTTTGGAACCCCAAATATAACGTTAACATCAATCGACTAGAAAGCATTCAACAAAAATTCGTTAAGTACATTCAATTCAATACATTACAAACGCCGCCTACAACTATACCAACGCCGTCCGCGAGGGCGGCCACTCAGCTACGACCTCGGGACGGGCTGACAAGAGCCCCGCCAATAATGGCCACCAAACCGTCGAGGTCTCCAAGCCATTTCAGGGATAAATGGTGGGACGAAAAACGGCTCGGCGATCACAGCCACGTGTATCGACCACTCTGCCATGCTCTGGAGCAAGAGATCCTGAGCTCTGGCAGAGTGGTTGATATTGTCCTGGAAGAAATGGTAGAGCGCCATTATGCGCAATCCATTCCCTCCACTCCATTCCTAGGCCGGGAGTCGGCCGAAGGGCAGCCAGGCTGACGGGGGGGTAAAGAGCCCCCGGCAACCCTGTCCCTCCTTCTCCTCTTCTGCTGCTGCGCGGGTGCGCCACAGGCCTTTCCAACCGCTTTGTGCCCAGCGAGCCTGCCAGCAGCTGTACAGAGGCTGCAGTTTGGCGCCGCAGAACACTGGGCCGCCTTGTAGCCGGGCTGACCGCAGCGATAGCACTGCTCGCTGCGGTCTGTTTCAGCGGTGCATCGCGCCCTGACATGCCCAATGTCCAGGCAACGATAGCACCGCAATGCCCTTGGTTGTAGCAGTTTGACCCTCGCTGCAATCAATCCCACCAGCAGTCGTCGACCGTTAGAGACTTTTTGCGCCGCCGCCACTGGGCACCGCACACAAATCATGCCGAGCCCGGTAGCGTCGGCGCGGATCTCGCCCGACCGCACGTCTTCGGACGGGTTTTCGCCGGCTCGGGCGATGGCCGCCACGACCTCAGCTGGGGTCGTCGAGTCGTCCAGACCGTTGACCCGCAGCTCAGCCATCTTCATCGGCCTGGACACCCGGACGTCCTCAGGGTTGAGGACCTCCCGCAGCTTGGCGACCAAAACGTCCGCCTTTTCGGCGCTAGAGGCACCCGACACCTCAAGCAGCCGCGCCCCCGTAATCGCCGGCCTCATTTTGAAGCCGGACGGTGTTCCAAGGTCGGGGAACGCGACTTTGGCCCTCGCCTCTGTCAGGACCGCCTTGTAAGTGACGACGGCTCCGGGCTGCAGCGTGATCACTACAGCCGCGGAACGTGGGGCTCTGACATTAGGCGGTCCCGGGGCCTTATTCAATAACGGTGCGGGTGCTCCAGCGGTTGCCGGCGGCGCCGTCCTCTTCTTTCGACGGCGGCCCCTCTTGACCACCGTCGTCCAGGCCTCCGTGAGGGGGCCAGGTGGTGTCAGCATGGTCGCAGCCACTGACTGGAAAGTGGGCGCGGACCTACCCTCAGCGGGCTTACTGGGCCCCTCCGTGGGCTTTGCCCCCCTTCCCGGCATTTATCTGCTGAGCCGCTGCCGGCTTAGCGGGCCCCTCCTGTCTCCGCCTATCTCCAGTGAGCGGTGGGCGGGGGTTTTCGGCTGGCAGTCCCGCCTCTATAGCCTCCATCCGGGCACCCACCTTTTGCACGCACTGCTATCCTCTCAATATCCGCATCCGCAAGTGCAGGGGCCAAGGATGGGGCCGAAGATGGAGCCGGCGATGGTCTCGTGACGGCAGTTGCTGCCTCCTGGGCGGCAAACTGCCGCTTGAGGTCATCTAACTCGGATCGGAGACGGCCGTTTTCCTCCCACAATTTTGCCGTCTCGTCCGTGGTTGTGCGGTTCATGAGGACCTCAACCACCTCCTGAATGTCGCTCACCGCTTGCTTCAGGGCATGGATGAAAGTGCCCTTCAGGTTGCCCGATTTGGTGGCAACCTTCAGGACGACCTCTTCCTTGGTAATGTTTAGCATGGATACCTCCCTTCTTCTTTGGTAATGTTTAGCATGGATTTAGTCACCATGTGCGTATTAATGGGAAAGTCTGTTTGTTTTGAGTAAGATGTTACAATCTGTACTGAAACAGTTCTTTTGCCAGTTAATATGTATTTTTTTTAAATAACGAAGTTATCTGCGATTAGTATTACACCAACATTTTGAAGCTCAAATTTTTCTCTTTGTCCATTACAAAATATTGAAGTCGTAACCCGATCTCTGACAATGAATAACCAAGTGAAAGCATGTGAAGTTGTTTCCATATTATTTTATTGGATAAATATAACGTTTTAGTAGGACATTTTGTTTTAACTATGCTATTTTATTTTAATTGCATGTTTTTCACGGCCTCAGGAAAGCAAATAAAATGGTTAGTATATTCTAATCAACGTTTTAACCCCTCATAGTTGTTTCGATTGGCAATGGTATTAGTATGTGGATTGACCGTTTTTGAGTTGTTTCTGATGAATTTTGAAGCATCACTACTCGGGATAAGTCATCGTTACCCGTATGTAATTCCTTTATTTTTGCGAGTGGCCATTTGCTGGGAGACACTTCCTCACCTTTTATAATTACTAGTGTTCCAACTGACAGGTTTCCTTGATTAGTTTTCCATTTGTACCTCTGTTGTAGTTGGTGTAAATAATCTTTAGTCCAGCTTTGCCAGAAATCCTTTTTAATTTTTTGGATCTGTTTCCATCTGTTCATGTGGTCTGTATTAGTCTCAGATAGCGGGTCTGGTACCCCTACTGCTTCTCTTCCTATTAAAAAAATACTGGGTGTTACCACGATATTGTCGTTTATATCCTCACTTATCTTATCTTATCTTATGGAGGGGCCGAGAAATAACTCGGACACTTCGACCCATTGGGATCTATTGTGGTCCCCTAGATAACTTACTCCACCCCAATCTCGTTGAAAACGTTTTCATGAGTTTTACAACGAGATTAGGAGATATGAGCCTGTAGTCTTTTGGTTTTGGATATCCAACCCCTAGGAGACTCATTCGCTTACCAGCCAGTGCATCGCATGTGCACAGAAGGTGTTCCATGCGTTCCGTATATTCCCTACACAACCTGCACATGGGTGTCGCGGTTAGACCCATCTTGATGAGCATGTCATTGGTTCTAAAGTGCCCAGTAAAGGCCCCAAGCAGGTAGCGGATTTGCCCCCTGCTCATGTTTCAAATGCATTCCTGGGCCTTGAACGTAGAGTCTAGAAATTTCTTGGAGTGTTGTAGACCGGTATTAGACTGCCAATAAGTTCGCTGTCTGTGCAAACTCCCTAAATGCGGCTTTTACGAGACACGTCGAAATGCCTACACATGGTTCTGGACCCACAATATTATTTGCTGAGCCCTCTCTTGCCAGTTCATCAGCCACTTCGTTACCATGGAATCCTTTGTGCCAAGGGACCCACATTAGTCTTACCCCGTTGTGCTTCCCAAGCCTGTTTAGGGTTTGGATAGCATCCAGAATAAGATAATGGAGTCCACTTTGTAGGATGCCATGGCTTTGATTGCAGCCTGACTGTCACTAAGAATATATATGGATTTACCTCTGGTTCCTCTATCTATATACTACCTTTGTGGTCTTCTATCTGTATTCTTTAATTTCTCTGTAAAGTGATTTGTGTGTACATAAATAAATAAATAAAAATATATATATATTCTCTTGAGCGCAGGTTATTATGGCATAGGTACATGTTTTTGCTTAACATTATAAGCGTGCATATTTTTCGTGCATACAATAGTTATTTATATTTTTTGTCAAAAAACTCTTTTACACTATAAAAACTATTAGTGGACAGCCAATTGTACAATTTACTTTTAAATAATCTGGTATTTAGAATGTTTAGGTCGCTTGGTATCTTATTAAATATTTCTACACACATATACAAACAGCTTTTATTATATTTATTAAGCCTTGGCATGACATCCAGTACGAGCCTGTGAGAGTCGCGCCGGTTTCGAGGATGTACATCGTCTGCTTTTGTAAATAATGCCTTATGCTTCCACACATATATACATATTTCATATATATAAAGAGACGGTAGCGGTAACAAACCAAGTTTCTGAACTACCGGCCGACAAGTATCGTCGGATTGAAGCCCATATATTGCTCGAATGCATTTTTTTTTGTGCAACAAATGCACTATTTTGATCGGTGCTAGTACCCCACATAATCAATCCATAGCGTAACACCGATTCAACATATGCATGATATGATGTTATTGCCGTTTGGACGATTGTTATATTCCTATTTTTTTAGCGCATAATACTAACTTATTTATTCGTTTCGAGACAGTATCGACATGGGTTTTCCAGTTTATGTCTTGATCCAGAGTAACGCCTGGAAATTTAGTTTGCGTTACCTCACAAATTTTATTTATGTTCATTTTGTTATTAAATTTAGAATTATTTGATCGGTTAAATTGTGTATAAACAGACTTTGCAAGATTTAATGATAAATTATTTTTATTTAGCCATTCAATTAGTATGTCAATAGTGTTATTAATGTCAGTTTCATGATCGTCAATTGTATTATTATTTTTATCAGATGTCACAATGGAAATGTCGTCGGCAAATAATATACATCTATGATTAGTTGTTAGTAGACATAACTAATCATAGATGTATATTAATAATAGTTAATAGTTATGTCACCAGATGAGTGCGGTGTCATGTCATTATGTCTATTTACTTTTCAAAAAAATTTTTTTTTTTTACACACTTTTGTCTGTTACTTAGATATGTCGATATCCATTGAAGTGCAATGCCTCCAATGCCAATTGCCTCCAATTTCTGTAGTAACAGGTCATGAGATACTAGGTCAAAGGGTTTAGATAAGTCAAAAAACAAACCTAGGTCAGGGTGGCTAATTCCGGCATAGTTTTTTTTCGACTTACATTTGAGTGCCCGTATCCGATGAATGTTTTGATTTATGATCAATGTTATGGTCCCATGAAAATAATAATGTTTAATACTTTCAAATACAGTGATCTTATTTAATTAAACTATCACCAGTACTAGGATACACAACTTTTTTTTAAACTTGTCCACTAGACGGATTTTCCCTTCTAAATCGGGAAAGTCCGTCACACTGGAAGAATTTATTGGAATCTTTAGTGGTTTTAAGGAAACACGTAATAATGACATGCGTTCGTAAGAGACAGTCAATTCTGTGCTTAACAATCTTAAAAATAAAGTCTCTGTCAGGTTAAATACGTAAAAATGATTTTTGGGGGCTATTTCGGCATGCCTATGCAAGCAGGGGTGGTCAACATATTTTAGTAGAGCGTTTTTAGTTCATTTCTTACTATTAATTAAATAGGTAAGTATTGCTATTTTGCACAAAAAAAAATAATTTTAAGATTTTTCTTCTCATAGTAAAAAACATTGGGTGTTTCGATTTATAAGAATACAATCATGTTATTTGGTACTTGCATGATTAAAAACATCCTAAATTAACATATATGATGTTTATGCCCGTAATATTCTCGTGAGATAAACAAATTTATGCTGACGACGTCGCGGATGAAATAAACACTTTAGCAAACTTAAGATAAAAGCACACAGAAAAATATGTAATTATCTGGATAAAGTTAAGGTACCTTCATAAAATAAAAATACACATTTGGTATCGTAAATCGTTTTAATTCAGTAATAAACTTAAAACCTATCAAAATCAAATGGTATTTTTTAACTATAAAATCAACTACTTAAACATAAAATGAGAAGTATCAAAGATAAACAATATAAAAAACAAAAAAAACTTCGCTTAACATCAGGCGAGATAGCGGTCAAACGAGAGCCTGTCGATGAATAAAAAAAACAAAAACATTCACAATAGAACTGAAACCAATCAATTAAACATAAAAACGAAAACAAGGTACTGTACATGAAAATTTTAGGTATTAATTGCCGGGTACTGTAAGTACTAGTTTTAGTACACGAATACAATCAACGTAAAAGAAAACTTAAAATAGAGTTTAATCCTTTTTTTACTTTTAACAACATGTAGTATAAAATTGCAAAGAAAATAATTATTTTGTGATACTCTTAATAAGTATGTTTTTTTAATTAAAATAGAGCTCATCATCTTCACAAGACAAAACCAAGCCATTTAACATTTGTTCATCATTGTGTAAATTTACCTTTTAACGATTGATTCATCGGGCACATTATCTTGATCAACTCTTTTAGTAATTTTAAACAAAAGCTTCGGTTTTTTTATGGTTTTATAAAATCTGACAGAGTAATAAATCTCTCCACCTTGAATATAATTATTTTCTATAATGCCAACATAGTACGTCCACTTCTTTCTGTTATAGTACCTTACTAAAACATGGTCATTGACAGAATATACGTTTTTAGTTGTCTTGAGGTTCATATCATTTTTATTAATATTACGCTCATTCCTTAATTTGAGTCTTAAACTACTATTTTTAGCCTTATTTATTTCAGTCTCTTCGTTGCATTCTATTTTTGAGACTTGATTTTGTGAGTGATGTGAATGACTCTCAAAATCAGGTGCTTTCATTAACATATCCATAAATACATCGTCATTAAATTCATAATCGGAACTTAAATTCACTATATCAGAATCACTATGGCTGCTACATGATCCAGAAACACTGGTGGTTGAACTAGATCGAGAAATTTGTTTTTTTCGTTTTATTACTTTCGCGTGTTTGTTTCGTTTTATTACTTTCGCGTGTTTGCTTTAGTGCAAATTGTCATCAGTCTTTTCCAGGTGAAGTTCTTCGTTTTCTTTTCCCTTACTTTTTTTGCCAATACCTTTTCCTTTAAATGTTGATGACTTTACTATTTCCTTTGCAGAAATCTGAATTGAAGTAGCGTCTTGATTAATAATTTTAGCTTTCCTTTTAGGTTTTAATCCTGAAGGTCCTGGTTTTATATGATCCTCATTTGGTTTGGTTGCAGCTTTTATAATTACGTTGGATGTAATTTTAACTTTAGGAGTGTCAAGTTCGTGATTTGTGAAACAATCAGGCAGATCTTGCGAATTTCGAGCGTCAAAAGGTTTTGACTGAGAGTTGTCCCTTGATAAATTATTTAACAAAACTACATCAT
The DNA here is from genome assembly GCA_948252205.1 of Orthosia incerta. Classification (NCBI taxonomy): domain Eukaryota; kingdom Metazoa; phylum Arthropoda; class Insecta; order Lepidoptera; family Noctuidae; genus Orthosia; species Orthosia incerta. Next base: position 24,108,194 of record OX411759.1, on the reverse strand, counting down.
CTGTGTTTTTATTTGTCAGATTAGACTGTATTTTCCTTTTTATATTTTTCTTACTATTTTGTTCGTCCTTTTTGAACTTGAGCACGTCGTCGTGAGTAATTACTTCTGCGCCTGGTGCCACTTTTCGTCTCTTTGGTTTCGATACATTTTCGCTGCGTTTTACTTTTAAGAGCAGTAGCTCTTCAAAAGAGATTTTATTGTCTTCGGCTAAATCAATCGATAAATTTCCTTGTTCATTACGACAAAAATGGTTATTAATACAGTTAAGAGCGATGGTTAGTAACTTTTGGGGTGCCTTTTTCAATTGTGTAGGTGGGTTTGATAAATACTGTTTCCAACGTTTTAGTTGTAATGGATCGAATAACCGCTCTTCGATTTCATTCCGATTTATTGGATAAATTACTGTCTTTCTAAACCCATTTCGTAACACTTGAGGATTTATTTTTGTCCATATAGATCCGATCAATCTAGAAAAATCCTTTTTTGATAATGGGTTATCTACATTTAGTCTTTGCCACTGTACTAACGTTATATCCCATTGATCTTTAAAGGATTTCATCACTGAAACATCCAGTGGTTGTAAGACGTGACTGGTATGAGCCGGTATTTTTAATATAGTTACATTAGCTCTGCGAGCTTCTTCTATTATATTTAATCCAACATGTGTAGAGTGGCCGTCATAAATCAAAAGTACTGGACGTTGGTTACCGATAGTAGGCAAAAAAGATTTTTTTAAAAAGCTTCAAAGACCTCGGACTCCATCCAGCCATTCTTAGTGGCGGCATATGTTGTACCTGGATAAGCGTCTGGAGAGGTCCACTTATCCCATACATTTTTGCCCTTAAAATTATTAGTGGTGGTGTTTTTTGTCCAGCCGCACTAGCACCCAGAAGAACCGTTGTATTGTCTTTTCCAGGTGTTGCAATCACCCTAGTAGCCGCATAGCCTTTCACTCCAACTATTTTTGTTTTTGACGGGTCTTTCGAGAAGCTTGTTTCATCCAAATTCCAGATCGCGTGTGGTTTATCTTGTAAATTTAATTCTTTAACAGTTTTTTCTAAGAGATCAAAGTATGGAAAAACTATATACGGATCTATTGCAGTTTTACGAGCATACTCAACCGCTTGCGGTTTTTTAATCGATAAATGATGGCGTTTTGAAAATGAAACAAACCAATCTTTTCCCGGTACCCCATTCTTAAATGATGAAGGTATATTATTTTGTTTTGTATATTCTCCAACCATATCTAACACTTCTGCCCTTGTCAATCCAAAGCCATATGTTTCCATAATATGAAGACAGGATGCAAGATTCATTTCAACTTCAGAAGATAGAGTGGCTTTCCTCCCAATCATATTGGACCTCCTTTTTTTATGTACGTGGTCCATTATTGTCATTCTTGGAATTTTGTATACTTGTGCAGCTTTGTAACCACTTAAGGTGCCATTACGCACTGCTAAAACGGCTTCACGTAGTTGATTTTTATCATAAGCACCTCTATTGGTACGTATTTTATATGTACGTACCATCATAAATGACGGCGTCGTCTAGTTGAGCTGAAACAAATAATTCAATTTAGTACCAACCAAATTATCTAAATTATATATACATATGTACAATGACTATTGGTGATCATCAAAAAAAAAACAAATTCAGAAGAAATGTCCTTAAAATTGACTGTGGTGGCTATTATTCTGTAACTGTTACACAAATTATATAATAACTATTCTCTTTTAAATGAACTTTCTTTGAACTCCAAGTAAGTACATATGCTGAATATTGATTGATTCTTTTTTTTAAAGTTGGGACAAAAAAGGTTTACGATCTCAGAAATGGGGCAAATTCGTCATATGACGATCTAGCCCCATTCAAAATAGACGGAATTATGCACTTACCGATTTCGAGGTTATAAATTTGTTACGTTGAATAATCTAATCATTTGCAGCGTTATCTTGCAAAATAATACACGAAACCTATACAAGAACCCTACACTATATATATTTAATTCATTCGACACTGTAAGTTACATAATTTTAAACTTACATTCAAAAATACAGCAGCGTAGGACACTCACATTTCACTTTATAAAAGCAACTGAACTTTGAAGACGGTTTTACCCACTTTCATAGCGACTAACGCCATCTAGGGAATTTTATTTGAAGTTAATAGCAATGCTGTTTTACCGACACTTCTACAAACACTGCAACTCGACTGTAACGAGCATAATTTCAAGTAGACGGTTTCGCCCCATAGACGGAATATGCCACCCTGATTAGTAAAGTAGTTTCGGTTAATATTAGTCAATATGGTTTTTTTAAGAGTGAATATAGCTAGTGTTGTGGATTTATTTTTCTGGAAGCCAAATTGCTCTTTTTTGATAATGTTAAATCTATCACAGTAGTTAATCAATCTCTTACACATATACTTTTCGAAAATTTTCGATATTATAGGTATTTATGTTAGTGGGCGATTATTATTAATATCAGATTTAGTACCTTTTTTAAAAAGTGGCTTAACAATTGACACTTTCAATGAATCCGGAAAAGTTCCAAGTGCAAATGATTGATTTATTAAATATGTCATAATACTATTATAATAAGTTCATTAGTGCATGTTTTTATAATCTTCGTATTAATTTCGTCATAACCTGCCGAATTTGTGTTTCTTAATGATGTCATCTCCGCTTTGACTTCATACTCGGATACAGGTTTCAGAAACGTCGAATGAACTACCGAGTGAACCTTCGTTACAGTTCTTATTTGTACTTGTGCTAGAAGAGTGTGCTGCATTGATATAGTGATTATTAAACGCAGTTGCTATTTCCACGGGGTCTGTAATTACTGTATTGTCAATTAGGATATTTTCTATGTCGTTCTTAAAGTTATTGCCCATAATTTCATCTTTAATTACTTTCCATACCGCTTGGCATTTGTTTTCACTTTTGTTAATAAAATTGATATTTGCGTTCTTTTTTGAATTATATATGCATTTCTGTAAAAGTTTTGAGTATTGAATATATTTAATTTAATTTTTTATATTTTTATTCTTATAATATTGAAAACGTAAGAATCGTATCGTTTTACAACTATTTTTAAGCCCCTTACTTATCCAGTTCTGTTGTATTGTATTTTTGGTGTTTACCTTTAGCTTTATTTTAGGAAAGCATAAATTAAAGAATAGGCATAATGTATCATGATAAGAACTAAATGCTTTATTTATGTCCTTCTCAGCGTAAACTTCAGACCAAGACATTTTTTGTAAGCATTCTTTATACTTCTGAATGTTAATTGAGCTAAAAACTCTTTTGTAGGCATAGTACGTCGCTTGATTTTTTGTGGTATGTCTCACAGGGAAGCTCAACATTTGTGCTGTGTCGTGGTCAGATAAATGGAGTGGCATTACTGTACCAATAGCATCAGGAATGTTACTAAGAATATGGTCGATACAAGAAGACTTACGTGTTGGTTCATTAATGTGCAGTTTAAGATTATAATTGTATCTTGTAACTGATTTGTAATATTTCCTCTTTTAAGAGTGTTAATGTTAAAGTCATCTGATAGAACTACGTTTGTTTTAGAGTTGTATTTTTGGAATACCTGGTACAAAAGACTGTTTAATTTGATTAAGAATTGGGTGGCGTCGGAATGAGGTGTCCTATAAATTGATGATGATGATGATGATCAACTTATGACAGGTAAGTTCTATGCCACATACTCGTACTTCAACGTATTTTGTATTGCATGGTTATATACAAACGGTAGAACCCTGTAAACATGGTCACGTCTAACGAAAATGCAAGACCCGCCTCTTTGTTTTTCCCTGGAGAAACTGGCAGCCATTTCGTAATCATGAATCTGAACATAAGTTTCATTGCCTTTTTTTATAAATTGGAATTGTGCCTCTCTTGGGTTCATTCATATTGTTACATACTTTAAAACTTGTTCTGTTACTCGCTATTCGCTTTACAAGTTTTCTTGGGTTAATAATTCTCGTTATAATCATTACAGTCAATTAAATAATTTATTTAGTGCACAGTTCAGATAATTTCAATGTTTCGTATTCTAGAAATTTACATTTTTATAACGCATTCATACATTTTGATACGATAATTAAGTTCATCAACATCTAAGTAGTAATTTTTGAAAAAAATCAATACAATAATTGTATTATTATAAAAAGTATCCAGTACAATTTGCAATTGGGATAAAATATATTTTAAATTGTGATCATTTTCTCCTATACAAATCACAAGTTTATCGTTTAAGTTTAACTTAGCATGACGGCAACTCATTATTATTTGGCTACTGAGTGCATTTGGTTTAGTATCCGCGACAGTCTTATACTTTTCATACCTTGTAGTTCGTCTTGTATCTATCATGGTAGCTGCTAGACCGACACACTGTTGAGAGCCGAAAATAAGTATCCTATTTGCCGATTCATGTTTTTGCTCCTCGGTACAAATAGGCGTTTGTGTGCGAATTTTTGATACCGTTGAATATTTAGGTAGACTGTAGTCGCGTTTTAACGCATCTATCTTCTGTTGGGCGTCTTTCAGTTCACGTTGCAGATCCGCGATTTTTTGTTGAAGGCACATTATTTCAATGTTTTTACCACTGTTGACAATCGAATTACTCGCCAAAGGAGTAGAAGGCGTGGAGAATGCATTTTGGTCAAGAAGCGAATGTCTTTTCCTTTTATATTTATTTGCTGGACTGTTTCCAAAGGTTGCCGGAGAATGGCACAATGATTTAAGCATTTTTACTTCCGCACTTAACTTATTTTATCACTGTTATTGCACTTCTGGTGTTTTATTGTTTATATTATATTGTCCAAATTGCACATTACCTAAACAGTGCTATATTATAGCACTGTTTAGGTAATTTATACACATTTATAACTTTGCCACTGCTGGATCAGTTTGTGGAAGAATATCTTTATTAATAATGTCCAATTAAGTCATTGACATTTAATAACACTTGCACCAATGTTTTGCACTTTTTACTTTATTTTGGTACTAATCACAACACAAAATAGGTGGTATAAATATTTTTAAACAATAAGCGATACGGAGCTAAGTATTATCGTGGCGCTCGCGTCGCGCGTCCTACAGCTCTGCTTGGAATACAGTTGCGATCTTCCCTAAACTTTTGGTACATTTGTAGCCTTTTGCGTATATGCCCGCTCCTGTACCTGATTCCATTTTGGATCCATCAGTGTACCACACCAGACTATCTGGTTCTGGTGGATCAAGTCCCTTTGTCCAGTCCTCTATTGTAGGGATTTGGACCTTGAAAGACCTTTCAAACACAAACATAGTTTGCATTTAATCGGATAACATGCTTGTTACCCGATCCAGGCCTTCATTCTCGTCGAACTTTGTATGGTTAGTCTTTGGTTTAGAGGCATCCCATAGTCCAGCAACAGCGAGACGCTGAAATGTCTTCCTTGCCTCGAATTCAACCATCATATGCAGAGGAGGGATATTGAGGTATCTCTCAATCGCTGCCGTAGGAGTTGTCCTGAAAGCACCCGTGATGCCAAGACACACTGTTCTTTGTAACCTAATGAGTGGCGCTTTGTTCACGAGGCAAGCTTTGTTCTTGGCCACCACACTATGCTGCCGTATGTGATAATAGGAACGACACATGCCAAACACTCGTAAGGCCTTAGTCGTAATATTTACCACATGAGTTTTCCACCTGAGTTCTTTATCAAGCGTTACACCCAAATATTTAACTTCGGTAGACCAAGGCAGCTTTATTCCATTGAGGGAGAGCTCTTCTAGGTTTCCTAGTTGTCTCTTCCTCGTGAATGGAATAATGACTGCTTTGCTTGGGTTGATAGAGAGGTGGTTGTTTGTACACCATACCTCTGTCATCCTCAATGCCTGTTGTAATAATCCAGAGACTACGATCGGGAATTTACCATTGACCATTATAGCTATGACATCTGCATAGCCAACTGTGTAGAATGGTCCGGTATATTGAGTTTTGTATGTAGCGAGTCTACTACCAAGCACCAAAATAATGGTGACAGCACACCGCCTTGCGGACAAGCTCTTGTTGTTTTTGCACTAAGTCTGTCTCCCATCAGTTCCGATCTGACTATTCTGCTTCTCAGCATGTAGTCAATCCAGATGCACGTGGTATCGTTGATGCCATGCTCCTATGCAGAAATGCATATGGACTCAAATGTTGTCTTGTCGAAGGCTCCCTCTATGTCGAGGAAAGCCCCGACGCTGATTTCTTGTCCCTCTAGCGCAGCCTCTGCTCGACTCGCAACATAACGCAATGCCGTTTCCGTAGATTTGCCAGGGCTGTAGGCGCATTGTAGTTTATGTAGAGGGAATACTTTCAGTGGTCCCTCTCTTGAGTACAAAGCCCAAATTGCGGCCAAAAAACTAGGCATCCTAAATAGAGTGAACCGATACTTTACGCCTGCACAGCTTTTAACCCTTTACAAAGAGCAAGTCCGATCCTGCATGGAGTATTGCAGCCACCTTTGGGATGGCTCAGCTAAATATCAGCTTGCCGCGCTTGACTCGGTGGAACGCAGAGCTAGGAGGCTCATTGGCTACGATGAACTGGCGGATGCCAAGCTTCACAGCTTGGCTCATCGTCGCAAGTTTGCCTGCTTGTCGGTCTTCTACAGACTGTACTTCGGTGAGTGTGCTGTAGAACTCCACGACCTCATCCCACCAGCCCCTTTCTACCATCGGACATCTAGACGCACTGCAAGTTATCATCCTTACCTTGCTGCCATTTCACCAATTCGCACCAAGCGCTTCCAAACATCCTTCATAATGCGCACAGCGAATGAATGGAACTCGCTACCTGCGTCAGTGTTTCCGAACGCATTCAACTCGAATCTCTTCATAGTCAGAGTGAACAGGCTTCTTCTGGGTAAGCTCACTCCATCGTTGACTCTGTCTCGGTCACCTTTGACCTAGACTAGAGTCAAGAGCAAACCCATCACAAATAAAAAAAATAAAAATAAAATGTACCTGTCTACCAGTTTTTCCAGAGCTTTCAAGAGAAAGGATGATAGACTGATGGGCCTGTAAGCTTTAGCTTCTTCATAAGTCGGTCTACCTACCTTCGGTATAAAGGTGACTTTGACCTCCCTCCATGCCTTGGGTACATACCCAAAGGATATGCAGGCTCTATAGAGCTTACTCAAATGGGGTATCAGAACAGATGCCCCTTCTTGCAATAGTATTGGGTATATGCCATCTGGGCCAGGGGATTTCAGAGGCTGGAAGCCCGCTATGGCAAGCTTCAGTTTATTTTCATCTACCACTTCCTTTGCCGTGAGCCAGTTATTTTTGGACGTGTGCCTTGTGAGCTCGTCCCTTGTGACTGGTTCTTCTTCATCGCTGTCGCGCAGTATACATTCTGGGAAGTGGGTCCTAAACATCACGCCCAGAGTGTCCTGTCCAGTTTCCGTGAGATACCCATTCTCATCCTTTATAGATAATAGTGGGTTTGTCTTAGTCATGAACATTGCTTTGCACAACCTCACTTCATTTGGCAGAGTTTCGATGGAGGTGCAATGCTGCCGCCAATAAGTACTTTTGGCCTTTCGTACCGCCGTGTTATACCTCGTTAGCATGCTGTGATAGCCAGAAAAATCTTTTCTGGCTTTTGCATCATTAAAGGCCTGTCGTGTTTCCTGACGTATTTTAGCTAGTTCAGGAGTCCACCATGGTACCTTTTTGTAAAAGGCCTTTTTCTCTGGACAGTTATCCTCCCATGCACCGATGGTGCCCACCTTGATTCTGTCCGCTTCAAATTCTATATCTAGTATGGAATTAAGCTTACCTTTAGGACTCCCTTGATTTACTTTCAGGTCCCTCCTGTACGAGTCCCAATTTGTATGCCTTGGGTTTCTCCTTCGTCTAGTTTCGGCGTCTCCCGCCGTCCTAATCCTAAAGCATATATAATTATGGTCAGACAGAGAGATTTCATCCGATACATGCCAGTGTAGTAGGGACTCCCTTTTCCGCACTTCTCCTATCTTCCTACACGACAAAATAACGCCTGTCTGGACCACCTAATATTAAAAACGAAAAAAGCTACTTTTTGTTTCATCGCCAACACTTCGGTCACTGATCATGATACTGTTTTATTATTTATGTAAAACAATAAACCTTCTAATATTTCTTTGAAAAAAGCTAGACAGACCAAAGTTTTGGATTTTGACAAAATTGAATTGGACCTCCTTCAGACTGGTTTTAGCCCCGTTTATAGCCAGACGTTAATGAAGCAACTGACTTCTTTATCAACGCCATTAACCGTATCATAGTTAAAAACTCTGTTTTGAAGGTCTTGCCCAACCGTAAAAGACTAAGTAAGCCCTGGATGACTCCAGGGCTCCTTAAATGCCTACGAAATCGAGACAATATGCACATGAAATTAAAAAAAAAACTTATAAAAATAATATACTTCGCGCAACTTTTAAAAGATACAGGAATTATTGCTCTAAGATTCTCAAAACTACTAAAACTAATTATGATAAATCCCTTTTAACTAATGCACAAAATAATAATAAAAAACTCTGGGATGCTATAAAATCTATCACCAATACATCAAAGATTAAAACACATGCCAACGCTCTACTGTCACCCTCCGAACCGGAGCGCTCTGTAAACGAAGTGAACGCGTACTTTGCTAATATTGGACGTACATTAGATGAAAATGTTCCATCCGTTTCCACGTGCTTATCTCCACATTCCGAGGTTCCCCCAACGTATCAAAACAGTTTCTTCATGCTGGGAACAGACGAATCAGAATTTGATGTTTTGGTCGGCAGGCTGAGGGGCGACTGTGCGTGGGCTCTGATGGCATATCGGGCATGTTTCTTAAGAAATTTAAAAATCTTCACACCCCCTATCTGACTCATATATGCAATTTAGTTTTTACCTCCGGCATCTTTCCAGATGCGCTTAAGTTGGCAATGTACATCCTGTGCATGAGTGCGGGGACGGAGATCGATCAAAAAACTACAGACCTATATCCATTTTGTCTAAACTTTCAAAATTAGTTGAGAGGCTCATGAATAACAGATTGGTTAAGTACCTAGAGCAAAATCATCTTCTTTCTCCTTCTCAATATGGTTTCCGTTCCGGAATTTCCACAAATTATGCTGTGCTTGACCTTACCACTAACATTTTCTCCAATCTGGATAAAAAGCAGAAGGTAATTGGTATTTTCTTGGATCTGGCAAAAGCATTCGATACGATATCTATCCCCAATCTTATAGCTAAACTAGAAAGGATCGGTATAAGAGATATTCAACTTGCTCTATTTGAGAATTACCTCACGGGTAGACGACAATGCGTCAGAATTGGTGATAGGACGAGCGACGAGCTCCCCATATCATACCGGGTCCCTCAGGGCAGTATTATCGGCTCTACCCTTTTTCTCATTTATGTAAATGAGCTCTGCAGGCTAGCACTTCCCAATGCATCCATCTACACCTATACCGATGATACTGCCTTACTATTCCACGGAGATTCCTGGGAGATGGTGTTCCAGCATGCACAGTCCGGACTCAACCTTGTCACCAACTGGTTGGCTCAAAACCTGCTTACTTTAAATGTTGACAAAACTAATTACCTAACCTTTTCTTTTAATGCCGCTGGGAAAGCTCCTTCCTCTCTTTGCCCCTTAATTGTCCATTCTTGTATTTCACCTCACCTTACGACTTGTAATTGCCCCTGCCTTTCTCGCATCAATTGTGTCAAATATCTCGGTGTACAAATGACGACTGCTTATCATTCTCTGTGCACATAAACACACTCACTTCGCGACTGCGTAGGTTGATCTACATCTTTAAGTCCCTTCTTCACGCTGCAGACACAACGGTGCTAAGACTTGTATATCTCGCCCTCTGCCAATCGGTTCTACAATATTGCATAACTACTTGGGGCGGATCTGCAAAACCTCACATGCTGAAGCTGGAACGTGCGCAGACGGCACTCCTGAAGATTGGATGGCGGTTACCTTACTGCTTTCCTACCATCGATCTTTATGCAGCGTGTACTATTCTCACTGATCGAAAATTATTTATTCTTAACCTTGTTCTAGCCACACACTCTCAGACTCCCTACGATCCATACAAGTTTGGCACCCAACGACGTAAACATACTGTCTGTCCCTCCATCCGCACAAATTGTCGCTCGGTCCAACGTAGTTTCCCTTTCCTCAGTAGCTACGTCTATAACAAGGCAAAAAAAATATTAAATATATACCCTATGTGCAGATCAAAATGTAAAAAAACATTAACGACATGGCTACAAAAATTGGATTATGCAGATACCGAAAACTTTCAACAACAAGTATTTTACAATAATTTCGTCTATCGGAAATATTCACCTCCATCCTAGAGCGCGTTACACACACTCTCGGGCAAGTAAGTAAAGCTTACGCCCGGTGTTCACGGGCGCTGGGGTGAGGACTTATATTGCACTCACTCACGGACACAACACTCTCCATAGACACACGACATGACACATCTCCTTTTGTTTTTGTATAATTATCTCTTCCTCTCAATTTGATACTTTCACATTGTTGTAGTACGTAAGTGCACCATAAATTTGTAATTTTAAGGTGTGAGCCTGGAGATCTGTCATACAGGTCTCGAACCCAGTATAGACTCCAGCTCTCACAAAGGTTTGAATCTGCTGTAACCTAGATACTATTTACCGAAATGTACCTTTTTGAGAGAAATAAACTTATATTCTATTCTATTCTATTAATATTGCTAAATGTGCATATTTTACAATAAGAATGATAATCTGACCATAACTAATTTTTTAAACTTTTCTCAAATAATCTACAAGAGAGAAATAAACTTATATTCTATTCTATTAATATTGCTAAATGTGCATTTTTTACAATATGAATGATAATCTGATTTATTACAAATTTGAGAAAAGTTTTAAATCAAATTTTTAAAACTTTTCTCAAATTTGTAAACTCTATCAGTCTTATTAATAAAAATCGCGTATTCCCAGCTTACTCCGAAGTTACTCTTGGACTAGCTAATCCCGGAGTAACTAAGGATTAACATAGATCTAGCAATGTTATTAATAAACATGGAATAACCTCGGACTAAGTATTCATTTCTTAGTCTTGGATTTACGCGTAAGCTCTGGCAACCCAGTTGAATTTAAAAGTAAAAAGAATGAACTAGTGAATGAAAAATAAGTAAGTTGAAGACATTATGTAGTAAAAAAAATAAAAATGACATCTGCCATAGAGGTTTGACAGTAAAGGTGAAGGATCCCTCCTTATCAAATTATCGTATTACCTTTAAACTTAAAAATTACATAAAATGATGATTAATTAATTAATTAATTTGTAATTTCGTTGACTAAAGCTGCCAATGACCTTTTTTTTTAATGTTCCACATCTACGAAATAAAAAATCAGAGTCTATGTAATAATTGTGGTTGCGAGAGTTTTTGGCGGGATTTTTTCGTGTCTAGTTCAGCGGCTGTAAATATTATTTGCAAATTGATTCCTAGTGGATATTGTGATATTAAATTGGTGTAGTTTTATGTCTCAACTGTCTACGCAAATGGTCAATCTGTGAAAGCATTGACAGAAGCGATCTCGGGATAGTGGAGCGGAGAATTTTATTGTAGTATTGACTACCTCCCGCAGAGCTTACTGGGAAGGCTTACTGGGGCTGACTTGATACAAATTGCTGCCAAATACTCCAAAAAACATTAGAATCTGTTGCATCCGCATTCTAATGCATACTAAAGAAATCAAGAAGGATATTATGCACTCAACACGAGGCGGTATGGTCTAAGACCTTAGCCTGCCCGAATAGGGCGATGCAAAAAAACTAAAATATTGTGGTTGCCATAGTTACACTACTCTTATTCCGACCTTAAACTAGCTGGCACCATGGTTTAACTTTTAGTCCGAGACTAGTGTCAGATTAGTATAATCCCTCCTTATTCCGTGTTTATTAATACGGATTTTTTTTAGTACCAACCTAATGCTTGGAATAAAGTTATTCTTTTTTTTTTTTTTTTTTTTTATAGTCTAACCAAGTTAAAGAAAAGAAGAAGAAGAAGAAGAAGTTATTCTTACCTTAGTCCACGTTTATTAATAAGACGGTATGCGGCGGGCTGGCGTTGGAGTTAAAAATTAAAAAAATACAGGAAAGTAAAACGCTCTAGTAAAAAAAAAGTGACACTTTCTGCACAGTTTGGCTGCTTGGAAAACGCTCTTTTCGAGGACATACATTGTAAAATCTATTTTAAAAGCTTTTTCTGAACGTATTTTTATTTAGTTTGCAACACTACATGTTAGCAACACTACAGCAAAACGTCACAACAAAAATAACAAAATGACAATCAGCTGTAACCACTGACTTAAAAACCTATGGACTTGCCATACCTACGAAATTAGCGTGCATACCTACATATATCGGGCAATTAAGATGGCTGCCCATTGGCCAATGAGGTAGGCCATTTGCAACTGCTTGACAGCACAACTACACAGATAAACGTACATATACAGCACACAACTACCAATTTTAGAGACGTCTAAATGTTTGTCAAGGACTAAACTTGGTAAAACTTTTGAGTGACGTCAAAATCATGTCTATGCATGACCGGTCGCCATGTTAATTGCCGAGTAAAATTGGTAGTTGTGTGCCGTATATGTACGTTTATCTGTGTAGTTGTGCTGTCAAACAGTTGCAAATGGGCAGCCATCTTAATTGCCCGATTTTTGTAGGTATGCACGCTAATTTCGTAGGTATGGCAAGTCCATAGGTTTATAAGTCAGTGACAAGAACTGACAAGAAGTGAAGTGTTGATTCTTGGCGGGAATTTCAACCAGGACGCGCTTTTTCAATTTTTGTCCAAATTTTTTCATTGAATTTAAATACTGTAAATTGTGTATATTTGCTGTAAATAGTTTGTTCTCGTCCTGAACATGGACGGGAATGAGGGGAGCGGGGCTGATCCCCCGAATCCCAAGATTCGAAAGCGGACTTTTGGCGCTGATGCTGAGGACCATGTCGGCGGCGGTGAGGAAAGTGACTCCATTAATTACGCGCCTTACTTTAAACCTAATTATAAAAGACTGTATCCAGAGCATTCGGGTAGCACGGAGTTTAAAGTTTTTTGTAGAAAGCCAGGATAAAGAACGATTGGGTAATAAAAGCCCCATATACTTGAATCACATTTTCGCAGCGGACGTTAAAGGTGTGGTGGCGATACGTCGTGTCAATGCGAATAAAATAGTAGTCGTGTTCAAGCAATACAACACGGCCAACAATTTCATCAACAACGTGACCTTCCTAGAAAAACATAAGATGAGGGCATATAATATCCCCGCAGCCCAGATAGAACGAGTTGGCATCATCAGGTACGTGCCAACAAATATTTCCAATAAAGAACTGTACACAAAGCTTTCTTCTGTCTACGAAATTGTGGCAATCAGAAGATTTACAAAGAAAGTGGGACAGAACAGGGTACCACTTCAGACAGTCAGCATAACATTCTTGTCAAATTCTTTACCAGACTCAATTCAATATGACCTTTTTTCATATAGAGTTTTTGACTACATTCAACCCCTGTTGCAGTGCTATCGCTGCTTCAAATTCAACCACTCTGCACATATTTGTAATGGTAAACAGCGCTGCAGCTGCTGTGCTGGAGAACACTCTTACAAAGAGTGTGACAAGCCCAATGAGCTCTGCTGCATTAACTGCAGTGGACCTCATCTGGCTATATCAAGGACCTGTCCGGTTAAGATAAAGAAAATGTTAGAAAAAAAAGAAAAAGTAACTTATGCCAACATAGCTAATACAAAGATTACAAATAAGGAAACTGACTTCCCTCCTTTGCCGGACCGCTCCAAGACTGCTTTAAATAAAAAGGATAATGTAAATAAGGATCTTGTTCTAAGTAAGAACAAAATGAAATTGTACAATGTAGATAGTATACATAACCCACCTATAAATAAAGAAACCATTCCTGAAAAGAAAACTGCACCCAAACCAAATATTCAAGCGCAAATAATTGCCAATAATGATGTCTTAATGGCTTCAGTCCATACTTTAGTACAACTAAGCAACAAATCGGACGATGTGCCCATTACCACGTCGTCTATCAAAGACATGCTCATCAAAAATCTGTCAACTTAATGGATTTGAGTTCCAACATTATAACTTCCCTAAGTATTGCACAGTATAATGCTCAAAGTTTAAATAATAAAAAACCTTTACTAATTAATTTTCTACGAAATCAAAATATAGATATATGTCTAATAAATGAAACTTGGCTAAAAGACAAACACAGTTTTAAAATACCTGACTATAATTTCCACCATAAAAATTCAGTTAACAGTCATAATGGAGTAGCTATCTTAATAAAGCCATATTTAAAATATCAGGTTTTAGACACCCGTTTCTATGAAGATATTCAGACTATTGCAATTTCTGTGTCTACAGAAATAGGCGACATAACAGTTTTATGTGTATATTGTCCACCTAAATCTGGGCATATAAGAATAAATCGATTGCAGAATATTATTAGGGATCTCCCTAAACCTATATTCGTAAGTGGTGATTTTAACGCCCACCATATTGCCTTCGGATGCTTGTCCACCAAAGGCAGGGGGCAAGATTTATATAATTTAATTGATGATAATGATTTATGTATCATTAATAATGGTGACTTTACTACAGTCAATCGCCCTCATTGCAATCCATCGGCAATTGATGTCTCTTTCGTTAGTCCAAATCTTGCGCCACTTTGTGAGTGGTCTGTTCATGATGACACGATGGGAAGTTATCATTACCCAACTATTACAAAACTTGCAATTTGTGCTGACAAATATCAAGTTAATCCACCTGTTGACAGATTTTTGTATAATAAAACTGATTGGAGTAAGTTTTTTGTAATATCCAAAAATGTTTTCCATGACATGACGATTGATGAAGAGGATCCAATGTCCACTTACCTCGAATTTTGTACTCGCCTTGATGCCTTGAAGGAAATGGTGATTCCAAAGTTAGTTAAAACTAGTGATTTTAGAAGTAGAATTCCAGCTCCTTGGTGGAATTCTATTTGTGAGCAAAGTGTAATTGCATCTTATAATGCTCTGAAACTGTACAGAAGTGACCCAACTATAGATAATTACATTAATTATAAGAGATTAGTTGCACTAAAAAAACGTACAATTTCAGAACAGAAGAAGATCGGTTGGAAAAACTTTTGTAACACTTTTAATAGAACTACTCCACTAAGTAAAATTTGGAACCTTATTAAGAGATTTAGAGGCATCAGATCTGGTAACAAATCATACAGGGATGAATTTATTCAACCATTTTTGACTAAAATATCTGATAATAGTAACCTTATAGATAGTAGTGAATATAACCATTATTTTGATCTAAATAATGACAACCCAAACTCCAAATTTTTATTGGATCCTTTTACATGGACTGAATTCTTAATGAGTTTGCAATCTAGAAAAAATACAACCCCAGGTTTAGATGATTTCCCTTACATACTGATTAAAAATCTTGATGATGATGTAAAACATTTATTCTTAAAAATTCTTAACAGTCTTTGGTGTATGCAAATAATACCAGAATCATGGAAAACACAGTGCGTGATTCCCATATTAAAACCCGACAAACCACCAAATTTAGCTAGCAGCTATCGTCCAATATCGTTGTCCTCATGTCTTGGAAAGATTTTTGAGAATATGTTGAAGAATCGTTTGGACTGGTACTCTGAATCCAATAACATTATTCCACCAATGCAATATGGATTTAGGCGCGGTCATAGCTGTGCTGACAGTTTCATTTCCTTAATAGCAGACCTGAAAAGGGCAGAAAATGGCAAATTACATACTGTTTGCGTATTTTTGGATGTACAAGGTGCTTTTGACAATGTTGACCCTGGCATACTTGTCAAAATATTGACTGGTAGTTTAGGTTTACCTGGACTGGTGTCTAAATGGATTTATGACTTCTTGAGTAACAGAAAACTCTTTGTCAAGCATAATAACATCCTTTATGGACCAAAATGGGCCAGTAAAGGTACAATGCAAGGTGCAACTCTTTCACCCTTGATTTATAACTTGTACACTTGTGAAATATGTAAATATGTTGATACTCAGAATGTAAATATATTGCAATTTGCTGATGACTTAGTTCTGTATAGTTCAAATTCTAATTTATGTACAGCTATTGATACTGTAAATATAGCACTAGGAAAACTTTATCATTATTATAGTAATAGGCTGCATCTTAAAATTAATGCTTCAAAAAGCAGTGTTATGATCTTTGGCAATGACAACCCTACTACTGATGTTATATATGCTACAGAGAGCATTCGTAGAGTAAACCAGCATAAGTTCTTAGGTATTGTCATCGACCAAAAACTCAAATTCGAAGAGCACATTAAATTTATCTCCAAAAATTCTTACAAAGGGTTAAATGTTCTAAGATGCCTTGCTGGGATATCTTGGTGAGCTGATCCAAAAATATTGTCAATACTGTACAAAGCAATTGTAAGAAGCCACTTTGATTATAGCACTTTAGCTTATATAAATTGTACATATGTACATAGATTGGATATAATACAGAACAAGGCTTTGAGAATCATCTCTGGAGCAATGTGTTCAACTCCTATAAGAGCCATGGAAGTTGAAACCAAAATCATGCCCCTTATTTTGAGGAGAATATTGCTTTGTGAAAGATATTGCGTGAAACTTTTGTCATCATCTAATAATGGTGTTATCAACAGAATAGTCCCTCACCTGGTTAATATCTCTGGTCCATTGTCCTCAGCAGATGAGTTGTTGAGGGGCATAACTCCACAGTTGTGTCGGATATATCTGGAAATATATAATAAATGCACAAGAATTAAAAAACAATCACAGTGGCCTTGCTATGCCCACAACTATGTTAGTATAACTCATCCGATTCATGTTCTAGAACACAGAGTTATAAGTAATAATGACATGCTAGAATTTTTATCAGAAAATAATAAGTATTATACTCTGTACACTGATGGCAGTAAGGGAGATGACCATGTGAGATCTGCTTTATATGATCCTCAAACAAGGTTTACTCAAAGCTTTGTTTTGGACAATGAATGCTCAATATTTACTGCAGAAGCCTATGCAATCCTAGAAGCGTTAAAGTTAATAAGTCATATTCTTCTTAATTTTAACCGATTCATTGAGTGTATTGGAAGCTTTAAAAAATTTGAAATTTAGTTTTAAAACTAATTATATTCTGTACATAATTAAAGATTTAGTATATAAGTTAAATTGTAAGGATATTGAGATATCCTTTATATGGATCCCATCGCATAAAGGTATATTTGGAAATGAAGTAGCAGATAGTACTGCAAATAAGGGGATAAATTCACTGGATGTTTAATATGTAACTAGTGTACCGCATACAGATTATTATAGCTCCATAAACGAGGAACTGAAAAAACTCTGGGTTGAAATGTGGAAGAAAGACCAAGAGCAGAAAGGAAAGTGGTACGGAAGTATCCAAACAGACTTACCAACAGAACCCTGGTACAACGACCTGGAGTCAGCCAGCCGGCACTTTATCACTACGATTAACAGGCTTCGCTTTGGCCATACCACCACACCTGCCCACTTATCACGTTTGGGCATAATTTCAAGTGATTCTTGTAAATTCTGTAACACACCGCAAGCAGACGCTGAACACCTGATTTAGAACTGTCAAAATTTTGCAATAGAAAGACTGATACTTGCCAGTGAATTGAGTGATATCCTACCAGTACCAAATAATTCCTCCCGCCGCCTGAACGATATTCTAAAAACTAAAAAGTGTTTTGTGCCGATTTTTAAATTTATTAAAAACAGTTGTGGAAGTGTGTGGCTAAAATTTCCTTTATGGACCGCGGATTTGGAAGTTCATATTTTTTGTGTAGATAGTACTCATAAATAGAAAGCTTTTTACAAAGTTTCAAAAAGCGGAGTATCACGGTTTACGAGAAAAAAATATTTTAAATTTCCATATAAATTTTGTTTTGTGCAAATTTTTAGGTTAGATAAATTGTCATGGTAAACGTCAAAGTTCACATTTCACGTTCCGTTGAAGTAGAGGTGTATTTTATTCAATTTGAAGTCATATTTTTCACTTAAATATAATTTTATTTTCACTTACTCACATATTTCAATTTGGTGTGTAATTAATGTGCACAATAACCATGGTGAATTATGCAATTGCACTGACTTTTTACACAAAAAATTACGAATTTTTGTTTACACTGTGGAACGGAACGTGAAGCGATGCCGCGCTTTTTCGTATTAGCTGTCACTGGTCGTGTTTTATTTTCACTATGTGAATATCTGAAAATACCCAAAACGGAATCAGAGCACCCCACTTTCCATGAGGTCTTCATCACATTGTTTGGTCATTATGAATTAGTCGAAGAGCGAGCGAAGCGAGCTCGGAAGCTTAGGGCACCCCGACACGGACAGGTTAGGTTCGAAGAGATGACGGGAGGTGAAGTGAGCGAGCAAAGCGAGCGAACTCAGCTCCCGTCATCTTCTTCGTGTTAGGTTACTTTAGACCCTTCAGACAGAAATAGGAGCCCCGCGCAGCGGGGCTCCGTCGACACTGTTAAATAGTAGTTGTAAAAACTTTAACCATGGATATCTCCTTAACCATGTGGTTCCGTGGGGTGGGGATGGTACAGGGGGGTAGCCCCACTACCCCCCCACTTCCCTACCCCCTTCCCGCCCCAAAAATCGATGAACATTGATGGAAATTTTTATTCTAACCTAAAAACTTTAACCATGGATATCTCCATAACCATGGGGCTCCGCGGGGTGGGGATGGTACAGGGGGGTATCTCCCCCTCCCCCCCCCTCCCCCCTCCCCTCCGCGCGCCTTAAATCCGCGGTCCATAAAGGAAATTTTAACCGCTGTCACTGTCATTCTGTCATGTCAAAAATATTTAAAAATCACTACAGCGCGCCGGTCGTTTATCTAAACATTGTTAGTTGATTGTCATTTTCGAAGAAAATGTCGGCCTTCCACGGATTTCCTGACCTCCCAGGGCCCGAGGAGATCCCTCTCTGCAAACTAAACGAGGTTTTTTGCTGTGGGAATGCACGTTACGGGAATATCACTACGTTTACTAACTCGGTAAGGTTAGCTTCTTTACTTCGCAGTTATTATAAAAATAGTATAGTTATAACCTGTTTATGTTTGTTTCAGACGAAGAGCCACCCCGCGATTAACGTAACCCGCGATATACACCACCACAGAACTTCAGACGAAAACGTTTCTATGTATATCGACGTTGAGGACAATTTGCTTAAGAAAATCACTAGTGTGTGGTATAAACAGGGGTTTTTAGAAGCTTTAGCTGTCGCTGCAGACCCTTCAGTGAACCGTGAGAGCCAGGTCCTAGCTGTCGCTTCGTCATACGTGTTAAAAGTTGCAAATGTGTTCACAGCATTTAGGTACTTTTTACAACCGCACTTGAAGGATATAGGTCCTAAAATCGTTGCAAATTACTCAAGAACCAGGAACTGGGGGAATGGTCCAATCAAATGTATAGCATGGCATCCTCATACAACTAAAATGGCTGTAGCGACGGTTGATGACAATGTTAGGATATACTGTTCAGAAGTGTCATTTGTATCTACATTGAAATGTAAGGCACAAGGACATGTGTCTTCGTTGAGTTGGAGACCGTTCTCAGCATCTGAACTGGCTGTGGGGTGTGAGCAGGGAGTGATTGTGTGGACGGTGGATCCTAATTCTATGTTTACTAAACCGTCATCTAGCAATGCTGTTGTGTTGAAAAGGTATGTATTGTTCCCTATTGTTTGAGAATGGAAGATAAATGTTGGATTGAGAGGGAAGGAAAGGCCAAAAATCTTTGAATGGATTGTGAGATGTGTGACATGAAAGATAAAGGGTCTGAATATTGGACAAACACAATGTGTTGCACCAACAACCAAAAAGTAACATGGGACACAGCCAAATATGTAAATGATTCTTTACAAGAATTTAAGTGATTTTAAACTTTGTGTAAGTTATTTAGTGTATGCTTGAAATGCATAATATTTAAAAATACCCTTTCTTTAACAACTTATAAAAAGTCCTTAGTGCGAGTTTTTACTCATGCTCAATCGCGTTAACGTAAACATCAATTTGTATTGAAACTGGATAAGCACTGTCTGGGAACCTTAAGGAGAAACCGTTTACGTTATCATGAGTGAGTATTTAAAAAAACTCGGAATAAGCACACAGCTGCTGTGCCATTTATCTTGTTAACATTTGAATCGATTATTTGAGAAACCCCATAAGTCAACAGACCCTAACTTTACAGGAAACGAAAAAAACCTCTACGTGAAAAAAATATATATGGAAGTGGATGTGTTTTGTATTTAGTTTAAATGGTTGAAGTAATATCTATATAAATTGATGCTTTTTTCTTAAAATTTTGTCCATATCATGGAATAAATAGCGCCGGAATGTCGTTGACTTAAGGGCTTTCTCCAATAAACAAAATGAAACACGTTTCATAGGTTTAAATATCATGAAATTTTAATCAGACAACATTATAAAGCAATAATTATCTTCTGAATAATTGAATTATTAATTGCTTAGGCCAAAGTCTCATCTGTATCGCGATCTGTGACCGGCCATGCGTATATTTTTTCGTAAAAGTCCTGTACTTCTTTATCTTGAGGCAAGTAACTTTTAAGTTTATTTAAGTCTTCCATTTTCTTTTTGTTAATTGGTATTTGACCCTCTGGATACGCTTTGTTGGTTGGCAAAACAAGTCTCTCTTTATTTGCATTCCTAAGATTGAAAGAATGTTCAATCAGACCATCAATAAAGTCCCTTACGACCACTACTCCATCTCTTTCGTGAAAATAGCGAAAGTAGCAATATTGGCTGATCTTGAATGACACTTTCTGTTCTTTGGGTATGTGTCTACCAGCTGATTCAACCGCGAGCATATTCTTTTTGTAAAATTTTGGCCACCACTTTTTGTAGTCTATTATATCATGGGACGAAGGCAATGAGACCAAGAAAATGTTTTTCGCCGTTGAACTTAGAATCAATGCTGCAACTTCCTTCACTGTGTAGATCCGATCAGTTCGTCTTATTTTTCTTTTCAAGACGGCGAAGTCTCGATCGCAAGGTAAAAACGAGTGACCTCGAATCGGAAAATACTGCTCGATGGTCTTAAACATTCCGAGCGACACCAACGCCGATAAAACTCTTACGATCGTGTGGTTTTTATTTTGTCCACCACAGCCATCAGTAAACACATGCAAGTGCTCAACATCACCCATATTTGATTTGATCACCCATTTTTTATTACGACAGTTGATTCGGTGTTGCCACTCATTTGTTTGAGAAACACCATTAGTCACTGACTTAAGGGGTTACTCAAATAAACCAAATATTCAGCATGTTATAATTTCCATACTAATGCATTGACTTGTGGGATTTCTCTCTGTAATGTGTATTTACTGCCAAAGAATGCATATTACAAAAAAAGTAATTTTGCCAAAAAAGCTGACTTATGGGGTTTCTCAAATAATCGATTCATTTGTGGTGAGCAGTGGCAACGGCAGCAACTTACAAATTGAAGGTTGTGAGTTCGAACCCTGGCAGGAGCTTTACTTGTTTAAATTATTTCATCACCACTGCTCTCAAAACGGTGAAAGAAAACATAGCAAGGTAACTGGCATGCCTAAGAACCAAAAATTCGAAAATAGGTATGTGACATCCACCAACCCACAGTGGGCCAGCGTGGTGGATTACTGCCCATTCCCTCTCACACAGAGGAGGCCTGCATGCACAACGGCCCTAATGAGAGTCTTAAGTGTGGAGGAGGTGATGATCTATCCTATCCTATCCTTGTTACCATTTTCATACAAGTTAAAATAAAAGTGTTATATAGTTGGGCATAAGTGTTGCCACATTGTTTATATTTAGTCCTATGTAATAACAGGCAACTCTATTGCTATTTACCGAACACATATCCAGAGTGAGAACCAGGATATTGAGAGCACAATGAGAAATTCAGGACTTCATGCCTTCAGTACCTTAGCTAGATAATAAAAGTTGATGAGGTGGTCATAATAAATTGCACAATTCATTCTTAAAACATTGTTAATGTCAATTTCAGGCCCGGCCACAGCCCAGTCACTGACGTGAGCTGGTCTCCCAATGGTGACTTACTGATCAGTTGCTCTGGTGCAGACACTTCCATGTTAGTATGGGACGTGTCCATGGAAACCGCTGTGCCACTCCGGAGAGTTGCGGGTGGTGGCATTGTGTTTGCACGCTGGTCGTTTGACACAGGGAAAGTGTTTGCTGCCTCTTCATCCATTATTTTTAGGTGAGTTTTCGACTATTATCATTATACCTCATCATCATCGTTTCAGCCAAAAGTCGTCCACTGCTGGACGTTGGCCTACCCCAGGCGTCGCCACATTGACCGATCCCGTGCATATTGCATCCAGCGCAATCCCGCAACCTTAACCAGAGGCATTAGTGCGAGTTATTACTCACGCTCAGTCGCGTTAACTTAAACGTCAATTTGTATTGAAACTGGATAAGCGACGTCTGGTGACGGTAAGGAGAAAACCCTTTTTTTGTATACATTTTGACATAAGAGATCATATACTCCTACTACTACTTATCACGAGTAAGTACGTTAAAAAACTCGAAATAAGCATACCGGTCATCGTCCACCTAGTGGGAGGCCCCACGTCTCGGTCCTATAGGTAATTACTGGGCAAATACACTGGTCATAGACTTGTCTCATAGACAGTGGGACAAGGTACATAGTGGGTCTTTAGGCAATGATGCCGCGGATGAACTTGCAAGGAGAGGTTCTGAGATGATAGTACTAGGCCCGTACTCACTTCTCGCCCTGCCCTTCTCACAAATTCGTGCATGGATCCGCCAAAGATCAACCGAACTGCATAACAACAGATGGTCAAGGGCTACAGACTGTAGACAGTCAAGAACTGCCATACCGAATGTAAACCCGCGAGTAACCAAAAAACTTCTTAGCCTAAGTAGAAATAACGTCAGAATAATCATAGGTACAATTACGGGTCATTCACAAACATCTTTTTAACATAGGCGCCACGGACAGCCCACTTTGTAGGGGCTGTTTTAACGCCGAGGAATCAGCTGCCCACGTCATCCTGGACTGCGAGGCCGTGGTTTCCCAACGTGAAGAAATCCTCGGAACGGTGAGGTCGCTCCGCGAAGCCTGTGAAGCCCCCAGGAAGCTTCTGCGTTTTTGGACGGAGGTTTACTTTATCCGGTAACCCCACGCACAACGGACCAAATGGGAGTCTAAATGCGGAAAAGAGAGTCCCTCTTCTATCTATGTATCACAGACTTGTCTTGAGACACTGCGTGCAATTGGACAAGATGACACCACGCAACTTCTCAGCCGAGTTGGATTCGACGGTTGACCTCTTTCTCGAAGATAGACTTACTAAACTGATCCATTTGTCCCAGGTAGACATAATCGTCTACAACTTTGAGTCTAGAGTTTCCGATCTTGATAGGAGTGGATGTTACATGGGCATTCACCATGACATTGGTATTGACCATGTTCATTTTAAGACACACTCTTTTGGAAGTTCTACTGAGGTCATCGAGCATTGTACTGAGGCCCAGTATTGGGCAAAATGTAATCTAACTACTGATTACTAACTACGACTACATAAAGTAGTGAGTAATCATAACTACAAACTACATAAAAAAATCGAAAATGTAGTTAAAAATTTTGACTACTAACTACTAATTGTAGTTGCAATCACGATTACTTGATTACTTTTTTTACTACAGATTTAAAATGATGTTGCGTCATTAAAAAAGCAAACACGCGCGATAGTCGTTCATGTAAGTGTGGTCCTCGCCGGGCTTCTTGGCCGCCCTGAGGTTGGTTTACCGGATGCGCGAGGCACGAAACGGTGCCTCGCGCATCCGGTAAATAATTGTGGTGTGTTTTTGTATGAGATTTACGACTGCGCAGCCATTGTAACCAACTTCGGGGCGGCCAAGAGGTTTGGCGAGAACTATGCATGAGCGACTGTCGCGCGTGTTTCGACTTGTCGTTTGGTAGGTAGGTAGGTAGAGCATCGCGTTGTAGTCGCGTGTGTTAGAGCAAGAGCGCACTATAGCACGCTCTCGCTCACTTTTAACAAAAATGACTTTTTTCAATTTGATAGCTCTTCTTCAGATAATGAGGAAGATGTATGCCGAGTTCATAGGTCAAAAGCAGATCTGATTGTTTCTTGTTATTTATCAGATATGGATCGAGAACTAAATTGTCTTCATAGATATCCAGAAGTGAAAAAAGTATTCATTAAATACATTACTCCATTATCCTTCTTCGGCTCCAGTGGAAAGACTGTTTTCATACGCAACTATGGTAAACCATCCCAAATCCCACAGGCTATCGGATGAAATGTTCGAAAAACGTGTAGTACTAAAAGCTAATTTAAATGATTAACCCAATCAACCTTTTTTGTTGATTTATTTGATTCGCAAATAATTTGAATTAAGTTAATGTTTGCTGAGTAATTTTTTTTTTGTAGTTTTGTATTTATTTACATATGTACATGTTTTTTAATTTTTTTGATTACATGCCAATAAAAAGTTTATTTTTTTTTTTCATTACGATGTAACTGAATAGTTACTTCATAACAGTCACAATCTAGCATAGAGGCTAATAAGTAACTTAAATTTAACCTAATTTGCTAATAATTTATATGGTAAAGAATGTGTCCATTGGCACTTTTCTTATTGTCTCTATTATGATGGGAAGACACTTAGTTCATGTGTTCTTAAAAGGTAGCACTCACTGCACTTCGTAACACTAATTTCACTCTAAACTAACTCAAAAGGCTTAGTCCTTTTCAGTCTCCTTATTATGTCCGTGGTGTCAAGGAGCTGGATAGCCTCGACATTCACATGTTTATGAAGTCTCTGTTCATGAGCTTCGGCGTATTTTTTTATAACTTTGGCGACGAGGTCCACTCCTAAGTCCCGGTGGATATCCTCGTTTCTAATATACCAGGGAGCGTTTACTATGCTCCACAGTACCTTGTTTTGAAATCTTTGAATAATTTCAACATTGGTACGTTTTGTACAGCCCCAAAGCTGTATACCGTATGCCCATACAGGCATAAGTACTTTTTTGTACAGAAGTACTTTGTTGTACACTGACAATGATGAATGTCTGCCAAGTAGCCAGTACATATTCCTGTAGCGGATATCTAACTCCAGGCGTTTCTTTTTGACATGAGCCTTCCAGCGAAGCTTTGCGTCAAGCGTCATACCCAGGTATTTTGCTGTATTTTCGTAAGGTATTATGCAACCGTTGATATAAACTGGTGTATAATTAGGGCTTCGGTTTGTGAAGTCTATATGGGTCGATTTGGACTCATTTAACTTAATTCGCCTTTTTTTTGTCCAGTTGGTGATGGAGTTCACAGCAATTTGTACTTTATCTACGGCTTCTTTGTGAGTGACACCTATAGCCATGATGGCTGTGTCATCTGCAAAGGTTGCAATACAGTTGTTTTTCATTTCTGGGATATCACAGGTGTATAATAGGTACAAGATAGGTCCAAGAACACTTCCTTGTGGTACACCAGCTTTTATTTGCTTGAGATCTAAGTAAGCATCTTCATGTCGGACTCTAAACGTCCTCTCTGTTAGGTAAGATTCTAAAATGTCTGCAAATTGTTTAGGAAGCATTTTCCTTAACTTATAAATGAGACCTTTATGCCAAACCTTATTAAATGCCTGTGCTACATCTAGAAAAACTGTAGAACAGACTTTTTTTCTTCTAGGGTTTTTTCTATAATGTTGGTAATTCTATGTACTTGGTCTATCGTGGAGTGTTTTTCTCTGAAACCGAATTGGTAATTGGGAATCAGTTTTCTGTCTTCTATTATTGGTTTTATGCGTCTTATAAGTAGTTTTTCAAATAATTTTGAAATGATTGGTAAAAGAGATATAGGTCTGTATGATGTTACTTCCTGAGGTGATTTTCCGGATTTTCATTATTACTTCAGCAACTTTCCAGATATCTGGCACGTGTTTCAATCGGAAAGTTGCATTTATAAGGGTTGTAAGTTTTACTATGGCTTTTCGTGGCAGATTTTGAAGCAGTTCTCCAGTGATAAGGTCGTATCCAGGCGATTTCTTTTTGGCTAAGTTTTTGATCATATTTTGCACTTCTTTCGGCGTAGCTAATCGTATATTCAACTCATCATGGTGAGTGATATCTAGTGTTATGTTTTCAGAGCTTTCCTCAGCACTTGTTTGAAAAGTTTTTTGTAAATGCTCTGCAAATATATTTGCTTTCTGTTCGTTGCTTATGGCCCATTTGCCATCTATTTGTTTAATAGGTGATGCATGAACAATAGGCTTATTTAGACGTTTAGTGGCTTTCCACAGTGAGTGTTCTGTTTTTCCACTACTTGTTAATTGGCTTAAGTAATTATGTGTAGCATCATCATGATATTCCTGTATTGCTTTACTTGATCTTTTTGTAAGTCTATTTAGCATTGTTTTGTCAGGTGGATATCTTGATTGTTGCCATTTTTGCCTCTGAGCCCTCTTTATGGCTATGAGGTTTCTTATTTCTAACGGATAACTATGACTTGCAACTTTTCTTTTCAAGAGAGGTGTATTTCCCCAAGCGCAGTTTTGAATGTGTGTCACAAATTTTGACACTTCTTTATCCAATTGTTGATTATTTTTGAGTGGTACTTTGAGGTCAATCATATTGTCTAAATCGAATTTAAAGCTATCCCAATCCGTGTTTTTATTCACTAAAGTTGGATTGCTTTCTTTCTGAATTGTGGTTTCACTTAAAGTTAAGATAATGGGCGAATGATCAGAGTTCATATCAAATCCCTCCTGTATGTGAAGATATGTAGCCGACAGATTCTTAAAAATGAAAAAGTCGATCAGATCTGGAATTCTTTGGGTATCAGTAGGCCAGTAAGTAGGCTTACTGTTGATATTGCATTGCAATTGATTTCTTGCATAGCACTAAGCAATTCCCTTCCTTTAGTGTTGGTTAGTCTAGATCCCCAACGTATGTGTTTTGCGTTAAGGTCACCTCCCAATATAAACGTGTTGCCAAGAAGTTTCAACAGGTTTCTGTACTGCTCTATTTTCAGAGCATGCTTTGGTGGACAGTATATAGCTGCTACGGTAATGTGATGATGTTTAGTTTTGACCCTAACGGCTACAGTTTGTATGAACTCTTCTTCATATTTAAGTTCTAGGTAATGGTAGATGTTCTCTCTTATTATAAGGGTGCTTCCCCCTCTCGCAGTATTGACAGGGTGCAGTGCATGATATATTTTATATCCGTTAAGGTGTATATACGATTCTCTTGTGAAGTGAGACTCCGATATGAGGCACACATCAATTTTTTCTGTGGCAAGGACCGCCTGTAGCTCGTTTTGATGCTTTAGGAGTCCGTTTGCATTCCACGCCATAATTTTTAGAGTGTTCTTCATTTTTGAGTCATACGAGGTAGCTGCGTAGCATTATTTTCTAGGTTTTTTAACCTTAGTTCAAATGAGGTTAAAATATTCAAAATTTTATTTATATTTTCATTTGTGTCGGCGTCTATTGACGTGGAGGGTTGTGAACCGCCAATAAAAAGTAATTAAGATCTGATAAGTATAGGTACATAATATCTACGACTTTAATCCTTGCATTTGATTATTCATGAAAATAAACATAGGTATGTGCAATAAACTGTTTTTTTTTTATGCAGCCATAATCCAAAACATATATTACTACACATTACATGTTTATTTAATTGCAAAACATAAGTTCATGAAACTTAAATAATCAGTAATTATAACTACTAGATTGCAGCAATCAAATTACTAACTACTTAATGTAGTTTGATTACTGTAGTTAAGTTACATGTAATCATAACTACATGTAGTTAACTACTTTTAATCGTAGTTAGTAATCGGATTACAAAATTGTAGTTAACTACGCCCTACACTGTTGAGGCCCTCCATGGTCTCAGCCATGACCACTATATCGTCGTCGGCAAGCCGAAGGTGAGTGATGTACCCGCCATTAACGTTGATGCCTAGCTCCCTCCAGTCCAGAACCTTGAAGACATCCTGCAGCGCAAAATGACGTCTCCCTGTCTCACACCGCGCTGGAGAAGGATAGGTTTCGAGGTCTGATCCTGAAGACAGACTGACATGGTGGCGTTTTTGTACAAACACTTCAACACCTCGATGTACCGGTAATCGATCTGGCACCGTTGGAGAGCACTACAGTACAGCCCAAGTCTCGATCGAATCGAAGGCTTTCTCATAGTCCACAAATTTTCTCACAGTCTAGGATCCTTTGCTAGATTCGCAACGGGTTGGCTGATTGATGTGTACAACTGCCCATAGAATGTCTCGATCTCCCTAAGAAGCTCCGGTTTGGTGAATACAATCCTCCAATTGACGATCTTCAGTTTCGTGAGCTGGCTCTGCCCAAAATTGGGCAGATGGTGGGTTATGGGTAAATACCCATTATACCTAAACATTTATTAGATGTAAAATTATTCGTAATCTCTGGTGGCAGTGCTGATTCTCTGGTTCTGTACTAAGGGGTTATTAAACCTGCGGCTGCGAACGCAGGTTGGTAGCCGATTAATTGGCTTCGGCCAGAAATTACCTAGGCAAATATAGTTTCCTTTGGTTTCGCGTTCTAAAAATGAATAGTATGTATTTATTTATGTAGTTTTTTTTTCTAAACAACGGTTTTTATGTGTCCACAGAGTTTGGGACACAAAGCGCTGGTCGCCGGAACGTTGGTGTGCGCGCGGAAACCGCGTCGTTGCCGCCTGTTGGGGCCCTGGCGATATCCTACTGTTCGCTGCCAAAGGGGAGCCCATGGTGTACGCTCTTACAAACACTGGACTTATGAGTGGTCAGTAACTGTATACTTAACGTTTCACCACAAACTGCTGGCAGTCTTAGACGTAACATAATATCGTCATAATTATGTCATGGTGACCCAGTGGCTACAGACCTCGGCTCTCGTGCTTGAGGACATGGGTACAAATCCGGCCAAGTACCAATGTGACTATTTCAATTCATATGAACTTTCTGAATTTATCTTGAACATTGCTGACACCCGTGAAGGAAAAACATTGTGAGGAAACCTCGGCTTTAGCTGGTTTATTATAAGTTCGTGCTCTATTGGTGTAATTGCTGCAAGGCATTCCAGTGCGAGGATAAATTAATAAACATCACGCCATTGCTAATTCCCTGAAGGGTAATGTGTGTATGTATAATATTTCCACCATCAGACTAGGGGTTCAAGGGCGTTCCGCTCGGGGCCCCCAGTCCTGAGAGTTGCCTAGTCCCCACAATCTTGCGATGCCTTTTCTAATCAAATAACTGACTTATACCATTCCCCCTCTAAAATAGTTATTTATGCTACAAGTGCGGCTAGTAGGTGATTTCCGATGAGTGGATAAATCGACACGAGTCAGAAATCATCTTACGCACGTGTATCATACAACATTTTACTATGCATTGTGCGAGGAAATAAAAAAAAATATCTGAACAAAGCAAAAAATTAATAAAATGGCGCTTATTCAAGGGCGCTCAGCATATCCACAGATTAACTAATAGTTCATAGTCCCTCGGGCATATCTACTGCGCATGTGCAAATAGCTGTCACGTCGTAACGCAAAAAGGCACGAGCAAAATATTCATTCTGCCAAACATATTTAATGAATATTTAAAATTATTTTATTGATCAAAATCTAAATCTAGAGTAATTAAAAACTCCTTAAGGTGGAAGATACGGTCTGTTCCCGGCACTTTTCCCGCTAGATGGCGCTGAAATCATTATTTTTAGTTTGTTTCGTTTTATGTGAAATCGGAGCATTAATAAGTCGTAGAAGTAGTGTTAGCGGCACTCGGTCATTACCTTTTAATGCACTTGATTATAACAATGCCTCAAAATCCACCCAATTTGACAAAGAATCTCAAAATAACATCTGTCTTTGAATATACAGTCTTTTACACACACATAGACGTATTTCCTTTGTTTACAAAGTTTACCACTAGATGGCGTGTATTTAAAAAGCGGCTATAATATTTTGTAGAAATTTTCTACACATCCATAGGGGTAGGCAGAACGCCACCTACTACGATACATTAAAATTAGTACTATTTTAGGAAAATAAAGTTATATTTTAAGGTGTAAACCATTTAATTGATTAATAAAAAAAGGAAATAATGTCAATAATATATACAGTAAAATATAGTTTTATTTTATTACCTAAGTTTTTACTAAAATAAAAATCTAAAGAGCAGCTTATTGAGTTCAATAAAGTATTATTTCACCTTTTATAGTAAATACAAATAAAAAGTTATATACAATGATTATGTAGATTCTAAACAAACTACAAAAAAAAAACCAATTGAATAAAAATCATTTCTTTTTGTCTTGAAACCACTGCTTCACAGGTGCTGCAAAGAAAAATAACTTTACTTAGTATATTTGTTACTTTTTGATGGATATTATTTTTATTCATTTCAATCTGTTATTTACCATCAATCTCCAAAGCTGCTCCAAAATGAAACTTTATTCCATGCTCGAATTTCCAACTGATATTGATGTTGAAGTACGATTTTTCACTAGAATAACATAATAACTTATTAATTGATAAAACTTATGAAGTAAATAAAATAGCCTGGTGTACATACTGTGAGGTACATACCATTCAAATCTATACATTTCGCATTTTTCTGAACACGTCTCAAAATTATTTCTGGCAAAATACAGTTTTCAAAGAAGTCTAATAGCTTTGGTATCATATTGCTGATAAATTCATTATCTCGGCCAACTTCTATCACAGTCAAAGGTTCAGTGACTGAAATAAAACATATGAAGTAGCACTTTTCCATTTTGCTGACACGCATTTGTCCTTGAACCTGAAATATATTTTAATTATAATAAGAGAAAATAAGATATTGAAATAAATTATAAAGTAACCATGCAATAGAATTATCAATTTCATCATCATCATCATCAGCCTATTAATGTTCCCACTGCTGGGACACAGGCCTCCTCTCTGTGAGAGGGAATGGGCCGTAATCCACCACGCGGGCCCAGTGCGGGTTGGTGGATGTCACATGTCTTCGAATTTTTGGTTCTAGGACATGCCGGTTTCCCCACGATATTTTCCTTCACCGTTTTGATAGCAGTGGTGATGAAATAATTTACACAAAGTAAAGCGCCTGCCTGGGTTCGAACCCACGACCTACAACTTGTAATTATCAATTTACTTGATAGTAATAATCGTGTTTTTTATTCATGACTAAAACATTATTATCCAATTTGAGAGCAAAGTTTTTCTTTTCTAGTGCAGCTGCCTCTAGCTTTGATTTTTCCTCGCCAATGATGGAAAGCACTTGACCTCAATAACAGCTCTCTCATTTTCTATTATACCTGTAACAAATTGACACAAAATATATATCAATGCAATGGAGCATTTCATGAAATTTGATTCAAGAAATTCAAAACTTACCATCTGGACTGCCAGCTAAACATCCAAATTCTTCATCAATAAAAAGACCTGAAGGCCTCACGTTCTTCGAGCAATGTGCCCTGCCCACTGCCACTTTAGTTTGGCAATTCTTCGGGCTATGTCGGTAACCCTGGTTCTCTTGCGGATCTCCACATTGCTGATTCGATCACGCAAGGAAACTCCGAGCATAGCCGCTCCATTGCCCTTTGAGTGACTGCAAGCTTCCTGATAAGGCCTGATAAGGATATGATTTACTGATCTTGAAATGACTGTTCAAATTTGTTTTATTTATTTACCTTGTAGAGTGCACTGGTATATTTTTTGATTACATGATTCTTGCATTAAATTTTTTTATCATTTATTTATTTATTTATAGTTAATTAAAACGATACAAAGACCAATTACAATAATTAACATAGAAATATAATATAACAATGTTGACAAAAGTGTCACATAAAATCACAATACAATTAACAGTGCCAATATAATCTTAATAAAAATTCTAAAATTACAATACAATTACATAACATAGCACAGCGGAATGGCAAATATTAAGCAATTCAAATATAACAATATAAACAACATGACACAGTGGAATGGCAATACATAATCAATATAATCAATAATACAAATATAAAATACAATTAACATGGAACAGTGGACACTCTCGCATACTTTCTCTCACAGAACACCAGACATGCACGCATCAGTTTATTCCATTCATCCGCAAACACATCACATTCAGGATTGGCAGTCAAGAGGGCATTGAGCATCCTTAAAGCACGACACACTGGGGATTCAGCCCTGGAGACAGTTCTGGATGGTGGTGGTGCGAACAGGTCGTGACGGCGATTCTGACGGTGCCCAACGAATTTGCTGGGAGCAAACAGTCGACAGTAAAGGCCGTGGAGCTCAGGGCAGTCAATCCGGCCGCTTAGGATCTTACATGCCACTGCGAGCTGATCATAACCTCTCCTCACCTCCAACGAGTTAAAACCCAAGATTCCTAAAAGGTAATTTGTGGGGTACATATACGGGAAGTAATGGTATACCCTTTGGTATAGGAATCTTAGGAAGGTTTTTTGTACTTTTTCAAGCATCAACGTCTGCGTCGCGGTGTATGGGTGCCAGATACAAGTACTGAACTCGAGTTTACTTCGAACCAGAGTTGTGAACAAAAGCCTAATAACACTGGGGTCGTGGAAGTCACGAGCGTTTCTCAAAACAAATCCGAGGCGCCTGAAAGATTCCTTTGCAAGGTTAACGACATGATCTTTAAAGGTCAGACAGCGGTCGAAGGTCACTCCCAAATCCTTTATGATGGTGACACGAGTGATTACTGCACCACCCAAACTGTAGTCGTAATGGATAGGTCGCAACCCCCGACCGAACGTCATGACATAGCACTTGCCAGTATTAAAAAATAACCTGTTCGTAATGCTCCACTCGTAGATGGCATTAACATCCCTTTGTAAGAGTTCGCAATCCTTGTCTGTTCTGATTTGCGCAGCCAGTTTTAGGTCGTCGGCATATAGCAAACATTTGGCAAACTTAATCTTAAATAGAAGATCATTGATCATAATCAGGAACAGAGGCGGCCCCAACACGGATCCCTGACTCACGCCCGAGCGAGTATAATAAGGCTTGGACTCAAAGCAACCATGTCGGACAAACTGCTTGCGATCCCTTCGGTAGTCTGCAAAAAAATTAAGAAAGTCGGATGAGAATCCGATGGCCCCCAGCTTTGTCAGGAGCACATCATTGTCAACTTTGTCGAACGCTTTCCGGAAATCGAAATACAGAGCGTCAACCTGCTCACCGGTGTCCAAGCTACTGGATATGAAGTCAACATGGATAAGTAAATTCGAGTTTACGGAGCGACCAGGCCGAAAACCGTGTTGGGCATCAGAGAGCGTCATATTTATCCGTTTGTGAATAGCCGCGTGGAGAATATGCTCAAAGAGTTTTGCAACGGTTGGCAGGATGGCGATGGGTCTGTGTGTATCATGTTCCCATATGACACTTTCTCTTTCAAGTTTGCAAACACAGAAGAATCTCCGTCTCCAATAAAACTCAAATAGCGAAGTTGATGTATTTCTACACTCTTTTGAATGCCCTCCACAATAATTTGTGATTCCATTGCTGTAGACGGTCCAGGAAATTTTTTGCAGCAATTATGTGCTTTCATATCCATGTTTCTTCTATCATAATAATGACATGTATAACAATATTTGTTTCGAACACCAAGAAACAGACATTTCTTAGTTTCTTTACCAATAATGCAGGCCTGAAAATGAATAGCAAAACACTTTTAAATATTACACATTTTATTTTTATTTTAGATGGGTTTGCTCTTGACTCTAGTCTAGGTCAGAGGTGACAGAGACAAAGTCGACGATGGAGTGAGCTTACCCAGAAGTAGCCTGTTCACTCTAACTTTGAAGAGATTCGGGTTGTATGCGTTCGGAAACACAGACGCAGGCAGTGAGTTCCACTCTTTTGCTGTGCGCATTATGAAGGATGTTTGGAAGCGCTTGGTGCGAATTGGTGGAATAGCAACTAGGTGAGGATGGTAACTTGCAGTGCGTCTAGATGTCCGATGGTAGAAGGGGGCCGGTGGGATGAGGTCGTGGAGTTCATGAGCACACTCGCCAAAATACAGTCTGTAGAATACCGACAAGCAGGCAACCTTACGGCGATGAGCTAAGCTGTGAAGGTTGGCATCTACCAGTTTGACGTCGCCAATTAGTCTCTTAGCTCTGCGTTCCACCGAGTCAAGCGCGGCAAGCTGATATTTAGCTGAGCCATCCCAGAGGTGGCTGCAATACTCCATGCAGGATCGGACTTGCGCTTTGTAAAGAGTTAATAGCTGTCCAGGCATAAAGTATCGCTTCACTCTGTTTAGGACGCCCAGTTTCTTTGCCGCAATTTAGGCTTTGTACTCGATGGAGGCGCCGAAGTTGAGACTGGATGTCAACTCCATGCCAAGGAGCTCGAGTCGATCAGTTACAGGAACAGATGCACCCCGAAAAGTAGGCGTTTGAATGAAACTAGTCCTTTTTGCGGTAAAAAGACATGCCTGTGTTTTGGTGGCGTTAAAAGAGACCAGATTGTCGTCACCCCAACGGGAGACAAGACTTAAGGTCAAATCAGTACGCTCCACCATAGCCTCTCTCAAGGAACGAACTTCATCCCCGCCGGTTTTTGCGCTGGACAAGTATCTCTCTGAAACAGTACTGTCATCTGCGTACCCAACAATATCAGGCAGAAGTAGGTCATAGATATGCAGCAGGAAAAGAGTTGCAGAGAGAACAGACCCCTGAGGAACACCGGCATTAATAGCCATAAGGTCAGAGGAGCAGCCGTCAACGACTACTCGGATCGACCGTTCACTGAGGAAGTCTGATATCCAGCTGCAAAAACCGGCTGGGATGCCATAAGCAGGCAGCTTGCTGAGTAGACTAGCGTGCCAGACCCTGTCAAAGGCCTTCGAGATATCGAGCGATACGGCAAGTGCTTTGCCGTGTTTCTCGATGGCTTCGCCCCAGCAGTGCGTGACAAACACAAGAAGATCGCCAGTTGACCGTCCCCGGCGAAAGCCATATTGACGGTCACTGAGGAGCTCATAATAAAAAGGTCATAAAGAACCAAATTTGTGTTTAGTAAAATAGTTTCTTACCATACCAGACAATGAATCAAAGTTATGCCCGTATGACCTTTTCAACCATCCTTCATCTACATATACAGTAACAAATGGAACTCCGTCTGAAGACACATGACCTTTTTCAATAGCAATTGATCTTTCTTGTTCACCAGCAGTTTTAATTTCCTCTGTAAGATGTTCAAACCACCCACTGCCCAATTTTTTCAAAATGAATTTGTGAAGATTCACACATATTTCGGTGTATTTCCAAAAGGAATGTCCACTCAATTACACACTCAGGTCCACAATGCGATACCCAGATATCGCAGATAAACATTTATTTGGAACAGCTTCCATAGTCAATTGAAATGAATCCGTTTCAGGATCGGCTTGTGGCCAATTAATCTCTAAAGGTTTAATCGTAGGTTCAACTGTCACTGTGCTAGTACTAGGTGCATTATAGGTGGCCTCTAAGCGGATTTTTGGTTTTACACGCGCGTATGTTCTTGGTTGTGTATTCTGGGTACTGAAAGAAACAAATCAAAATGTAATGGCCATAATTATATGTGCCCCACAACTAAATGTACAGTCACTCTTGAGCAACAAGTATAATATATATCAGGCTTATTTGATACATACGCTAAATAATTATCTACGACGATTTCTTCATTCACTGGGTTTTTCTTATTTTCAGAAGGCCAAACTTTCGTACGGCTGTAAAACGATTTACGAATGTAAGTTTTTGTCAACAGAAACCTAGGTAGGTACTTGGAAATAAGAGATCGGGAAATGGACACAGAATTAGTTTTGTTAGGCATGTTTACCTCTCTTCATCGTAAAATTGTCTCAGTCCACCTCGAATTCGTTTCAAAGATTAGCGCGGCCCCGAATATACGTGTCGACTGTACGCCTTCTTGCTAGTTGCAGTGTACATTGTAGACGTAATCTAAATCTGAAACATAGAAAAACAAAAGAATATGTTACTTTTATACACAGTATTTGAATAAAATCGAATAGAATCGTATTTCACAACCATTCGTTATCAGTGAGTGAAGTCGATAAACTGTCAAAAGTTATGCAGATTATTCATTATTGCGTTCAGATTTCAGAACGCTGAACACATCCTGAAATAATAGAACAATAAAATGTACTGTCAAATTTTACTTATCTTTACATTCCTGGTAGGATATTGGTCGACGAATAAGAAATTAAAAATCTGATTAGATTATGTTATTTATTTATAAACAATAAATGTCGTCTATTTGATGTAAGTAACTGAATTATTTGTTGTTTCTGAACGCATCACACCGTGCTGCGAGACACGCGTCCGACGCGACATATCAAACTAATGTATTGTTTCATGTTTGTTTGTAATATGCATACAAAGTATTCTTTACCTGGTAAAAACATATCCCACGATTGCTTTTTCACGAAATTTAATGTTGTGGTTACTTTGGTGAATTACCGAATAGTAATAATTTAATTCATGGTTGACCATAAAATAAACATATTGACAACATCGACACGTAGGTAGGTAATTAGTATTGTACCGAGATTGCAGCGTCTAAAACCCAACTCACGGGCCAACTTGCTGTTTCTAATACTTACCGTCGAAATATACCTAGGTAATTTTATTTTACAATAAAATTGCGTATTTTGACTAATTAATAAAATTATTATACCAATAATAAATTGCAATAATTATATTCAATTGGAATCAAATACATAAGTACCTACTAGACATATTGCAATTTGAATCAATGAAAATAGCATACAAAATATACCACGCAACGAATTCCGCGCGCAAATCCTAGTGCATCAACATTACGAGCGACAAATTGAAAATGTATTTTTATTACATTCGAATCATAGTCAAATTAGCACGCAACTTCGCCGCCCGTCAAGATTACGGAAGAATGGCAACGCTGCATATTTAACGTACGAATAATGATATTTTAAATGCTGCCACACAACAATAATAATTATGTAATAAAATTGTTTACATTGCCATCTAAGGTCGTCAGTTTTATGTGTTTTTTTGAAACGTAGGAAATAAAATAAATCAATTATTGTAATTATTATATTGTGTTATCAGAATTATAATATCGCCTGCACGCCATCTAGCGCTTGCATTTTTAAACTATAACAAGCATGGCGCTTAGTTTGCTTGTCAAAACGAACCCACACATTTAAAGAAGTGTCAATTTTTGTCTGAATTTCACGATTGTTTTTCTCAGTAATTAGTGTAAGTTATTTCCTAAAAAGGTTGGAGGCGAGCATATTTGATTGTTGAAAAGTGATAAAATGATTCGAACAAAGAGTGTCTATTTTTAACACGCTTTTATTAGCTTGGTATGTATCTATGTAACTATGTATCTATGTATCAATGTAACGGAATCTTTGAACGTGATTTTCACCCACTTCAAAACGTCGGATTGATTTGAAACTTTGCACACCTATCAAGGACCGATGACAATGCCATAATTTAGTCAAAGTCAAAGTACTTTTGTAAAGACAAACAAAAATTAAAATTTGCAAGTAATAAAATGCCTTACAAGATCTTCAGGATTAGCGACTTTTTAGTTCAATTTACCATTAAAGCGTGTTTTTTAGTTTTTAGAACTACAATTTATTTGCGTATAATCCCTACAAACGTATGGACGGTCGATCGGAAATGAAATGAAGTATTAGTTTTGTTTTACCTTTTATATGAATGATAATCTGTACTAACTATTTTTTAAAACTTTTCTCAAATAATAAAAACTCTATGCGGCGGGCTGACGTTGGAGTTAAAAATTAAAAAAGTACAGGCAAGCAAAAAGCACTAGTAAAAAAAGTGACACTTTTCGCACAGTTTGGCTGCTTGGAAACCGCTCTTTTCGAGGACATGCATTGTAAAGCACTCTGTTTTTACTGTTTATTCACTGTTTTCAGTGAATAAAATAAGCACTGTTTTGGTGTTTGAATTTGGAACACAACAATATATATTCGACGTCCATCTCAATGCTATGTAACCTCCTTGCGCATAAAATACTCGATACAAACTCCTTGTGCAAAGAATATTCGACTTTCAATTTCCTTCATCAATTTAATTTCCAGTTTGTTAAATGTTTTGGATTTTAATAATGATTTTGATTTTAGTCTGCGATGTTTAGTGAATACTTATTTGGATTGTTATTCTAATATTAATTGCATTGGTGTTTAATTAATTATAATTATCACTGGCCCCTGAAACTAAGATAGTGTTACCTAGCTCAGCTACAATTTACAAAAAATGTGAAACCCTGAGTATTCTCATTTTTTTTGGAAATTTTGAAGGTAATAAAAATAAAACATTTATTTATTATTATTCCTTGTGCTTTTCACTTAAATCTTTCTTTTTCTCGTAGTCATGGTATAATAGTACATTGTGATACAAGGGTGGAAAGTAGGTTATTGCAAACGAGCTGGTTTTTAATGACACGAGTTTCTAACACTTGAATCACTCGCTATGCTCGTGATTCAATAATCATGAATCACTCCCTACAGTCATGATTCAGTTGTTAAAATCCTTTACTTGTTCGTGATTCATCTATGGCCCTCCCTTTTAATTCCGTCCTTTATTCACTAGTTGCATAATATACTATTAAACTCTAAATTATCGCGTCTCTCGCTCTTGAATGATGCATAAAATTTTCTGCAATTACCTATTATTATTAGCTAAGTTTTTAGCTCTCTTAGCTCGCTCTTGTATATATCGTGGCCAGATCATAGAATTGATGACTTCAAGTTGTGGCCTAACATTACATGAAATGGGTGGATTTCATGATATGACCAAATAAAACTGACCAAATATTGTTTAAATCTATATCGACGCCTCTGACGGTGGATAATACCTATTTTACGATATGCTCAGTAATTTTTGAAAATATCATGAAGTGCGTTAAGCTGTTCAATCGTCAAAACGCTGGTTCATTGATCTGGCCAGACCGCGGACCGTATCATGATGTTGGCAGCGGGTATTTGCCATTTCATGAAACCACGCCACGTCACAAAGTGATCAATTCTAAGACCTACCAGCGAGCACGGCCTACTGTGACAGGCTTATGTCACACATTTTTATCACAGTTTGGGAGCAAAAACTGTGATAAAATGCGTGACTCAAGCCTAACACAGAGGCCGTGCTCGCCCAGCTGGTCACTACATATCTATCAATATCTTATATCTTAAACTTTACTCGAAAAAGTACATTTTATCATTTGCTTTATCTATTTTTTGCAGGACCTGTCGCCCCTTTTTTGCATTTGGACATAACATACTTTTTATGATTTAAAAATATTAGACGTTCACGCGAGCTGGCAATATCTAGTTATTGCCAAGACTAAATAACATGTCATAACTTTTGTTATCTTAGGATCACAAACCAGCAAAGCTCTTCCAGTCCTCGATGTGACAAAGGCAGAGCTGTCATCAGGAGACACGGTTGGGGGCCCCATACTGGACATGTGTTGGGACCCCACTGGCAGATACCTGGCCATTCTGTTTGAGGAGTCAAACCTGGTCACCGTGTTCTGCACCACGAGGCTGATGCTTCAGTTAAAGATTACGCCTTGGTGAGTAACCTGTTATATATATATATGTTACTGTAAAAGCCCGAACAATGGCAAAATCTAAGATTTACCAAGTCAGAGGTACTGGTAAAGGTCCGAAATTATCAATGACTAGCGGGCGCCTCGCGGTTTCAACCGCGTATTTACCGTTCCCGTGGGAATACAGGGATAAGAAGTAGCCTAATGTCACCCGGGAATAGTGTAGCTTCGCAACTGTGAAACATTTTTTTAAATCGGTCCAGTAGTTTTTTTTTATCTTACATAGGCTCGCGCTTGACCACCATCTCACCTGATGGTAAGCGATGATGTGGTCGACGATGGAGCACGCTTACCTAGAAGTAACCTATTCACTCTTGACTTAAAGACTCCTAGATTGTAGCTATCGGGAAACACAGACTTCGGTAGGGAATTCCACTCCTTAGCTGTACGCATAATAAAAGTATTCTCAAAACGTTTACTGCGTATGGGTGGGATGTCCACCATGCACCGATGGCGCATCGCCGTACGTCTGGTAGTCTGATGATGAAACGGGCTGGGCGAAATAAGATCATGAAATTCCATCGCACTTTGACTTAACCAGTGCATCATCGCCGATGAGCCTGTTGGCCCGCTTTTCGATAGACTCTAGTGCATCAAGCTGGTATTTGGCAGATCCGTCCCAGAGATCAGAACAGTACTCCATGCATGATTGAACTTGCGCTTGGTACAAGCTGAGCAGCTGTTCTGGCGTGAAGTACCTTCTCACCTTTGCAAGGATCCCCAGCCTTTTGGCAGCTGAGCCTTTACTTCAATGTATGGGCCAAAATTGAGAGTCGATGTCAACGTAACGCCAAGAAGCTCAAGATGGTTAGTTATTGGCACGGTCACATCTCGGAATGTTGGAGCCCGATGGAATTGGCTCTTTTTAGCGGAAAAAAGACACGCCTGGGTTTTAGCAGCATTAAACCTGACCAAATTGGGATCGCCCCATTCGGAGTTTGCCTGCAAGGACAGGTTCAAGCGCTCCACCAAGCGCGCATAGCCTCCCAGAGAAACTGGATCTGAGGCCCGGTAGCACGAGCGTTGGACAAGTATCTCTCAGCAACAGTGCTGTCGTCTGCATACCCAAAGGTGACGGGTTTTAGCAGATCGTTAATGTGCAGCAAGAATAAAGTTGCTGAGAGTACCGACCCATGAGGGACCCCGGCATTAATATCCAAGTGGTCCGACGAGCAGCCATCGATAACCACTCGAATGGACTGATCTCTCAGGAAATCTGCAATCCAATCACATGAAGGAAGCTTACCAAAAAGGCTTTCGTGCCAGACCCTATCAAAAGCCTTCGAGATGTCGAGGGAGACGGCAAGCGCTTCCCCGTGCCTCTCTATGGCCTCACTCCAGATGTGAATGGCATACGCTAGAAGATCCCCAGTAGACCGATTTCGGCGGAAGCCGTATTGGCGGTCACTTAGGATGTCGTTTGCTTCTAGGTATGGCAGGAGCTTAATATTGAGTACGCGTTCAATACTCTTACAGAATATGGAGGTTACAGATATGGGTTTGCAGTTGGCCGGGTCAGCTCGACTGCCCTTCTTGGGCACGGGCTGTACGTTAGCCTGCTTCCAAGCATTCGGCACTTTTCCAGCTTCATACGAAAGGTGGAATAGGCGTGTCAAGATCGGAGACAGCTCAGGCGCACAGGTTCTAAGAACAATTGCTGGTATTCCGTCAGGGCCGCTAGCCTTGTTCACGTAGAGGTTGCGCAGCACCCTACGGTTGTCCTTTTGATGGATACGATTGTCCGACATACTCGTCTCGCATCCATCAGGAGAAGGAGGGGGCCGCGCGTCATGTCAGACGTGAAGATTCCGCAAAAAAAAGAGGCAAATAAATTTGCCTTCTCAGCGGAGTGGGCCAGCGACCCGTTGGGTTTCAGCAGTGTTGGTAGTGAGGGACGGCAGAAGTTCGACTCGACCGACTTAGCCAGAGACCAAAACGCTTTACTACCTGCTGGGTAAGAAGCAAGTTTGGTCCCTATTCGGCCAATGTGGTCGAACCAAGCCCTTCGCAACACTATCTTGCAGGACTTGGCAGACCTGTAGAAACCCACGTCACTCGCCTTACGCGATCGAGCGTCGACCCAAGCCAGGTACGCCCCATGTTTAAGCGCGTCGGCGCGCTTACATTCGGCGCCAAACCCTGGCCGATCTTCGCTAGACATTGATACGTCAGAGAACGGAATGTAGTACTCCATTCCCTGACGCAACTCATCCGTCATGGCGTCCGCGCACGACGATGGATCAGTCGAAGAAAAGCAATTAGGCTGCCAAGGATAGCATACGAAGAAAGATCGCATACCATCCGAATCTGCTGACTTGTACCGCCAAACCCGCCGGGTGCCTCATGGGCTGGGATCGGGCGGGGAATAGACGGATACAGACTTCACCAGATAGTGGTCGGAACTACCCTGAGGTGAAACTATCGACACAGAGTATCTGTCTGGATCTGTTGTCAGCAGAAGGTCCAAGCAATTTGCTGTGTGCGAATCAACTTCCGGTACCCTCGTTGCCCCCTGGACCAGCTGGGTGCAGCTTACGCATCTCCCGTCCTGCATGGTCAGTGCACTGGTAGGGTGCAGCTTACGCATCTCCCGTCCTGCATGGTCAGTGCACTGGTATGGGAAAAGCCACTCCTGATGGTGGGCATTAAAGTCCCCCAGCAACACTAATTGGGCGGAAGGGTACCGCTGCTGTGCCGCATCAGCCGCCTCACTGAAGTACTCTGTGAGCCTGGATGTCTCTCGATCTCCGCTATGCGAACGGTAGACACAAGCGTCGATAGTTTGATCTAGACCTGAGTCCACCAGATCCCACAGCTTTGTGAATCTGGGATCCTCAAGGTTACGGAGACGCCGATAGCAAGTGTCGTCACGGGCGTACATACACACACCCGCGCGTGGTTTAAAATTGTGCTCCAGGGTAAACCCTGGGTAAGATAAGTACGACACGTCTGACGGACTCGCTATCTGGGTCTTCGTAAGGAAAAGCAGCACTGGTTTCTCAGTCTCCAGGTGGTAGTGGACTGCAGAGAGATTTGAGTGCAGACCTCGAATGTTGGTGAGGTGCACTTTGTGGGAGAGGGGGTGCAGCCGCTGTATAAATCTACTAGCTGGTCCACGCGGCTTCGCTCCCGTCAACTGGCTACGTACCTACCCTATCCTACCCTACAACTACCCTACACCTACCCTACACCTACCCTACCACTTACGCAACGGAAGCCCTCAATAAGCAATATTCTTGCCCGTTTTTACAACATTTTTAATTTATGCTCCGCTCCTATTGGTCGTAGCGTGATGTTATATAGCCTATAACCTTCCTCGATAAATGGACTATCTAACACAAAAATAATTTTTCAATTCCAACCTGTAGTTCCTGAGATTACCCCCTACATACAAACTAACAAATTTTACCTCTTTATATTATAATTATAAAATTATAAATTATAATTATATATTATATGTTATTATATTATATTAGATTAGATTAATCCTTTTACTTGCCGTAATATTTTATAAGAGTGAATGGAGGAGAGGAGTTGGAAGTGAGACGAGGTTCCACACTGCTTACCTTCAGACACGCACTGAAAGGACAGCATCATCAAGTTGGGGTACTAGTCCGGAGACTGCGGGGACGCCCGAGCCCCCCGGAATGTCCATCGGGCCATCTCCATCTGGTTGCCAACCAGCACGATGCATGGCGCATTCCGGGATTTTTCGACAGTTGGCGGGGCAGCCTTTCGTGTGTGGCTGACACACTACTTGGGCCCCCCAACTGCGGTCGGCCAGCGGCGCACCGTGCCTCTGATCCTGCTACCCCCCGCGACCACTCTCCCGATACGTCCATAACAGCGCGCGTCAGGCTGGTCAGCCTGCAGTGGAACAGCTATCTCGACCCAACTCTTCTTTTGGCTACACCGAGCATCGTACCGGAACACATGTGATGTCTGAAGGAGAGGCATGTGGAATCTGTCATCGCTTGGGTGTGGACACAGGCAAGCCCATAGATATAGTATGTACAAGATACACAGAGTCAGATGAAAACCGAAACCAAAGAATAAAATCTATGTGTTAGGGAATTTGTCTATGTGTTAGTTAAAAAAGTGTTGATAAAAAGTCCATGATCAGTATCGATATCGATACTTGGTGAACACCATAAGAAACACGATTAAAGGGTTGTTGGTTATATTGAACTGTAATAATTGGTGGGCAAAAACCATGCTTTGCTTTAATTAAAATACAAATTACAAAATAATATCTCGCATGTATTTAAAATACGAAATACAAAATATTTTAGGAGTTGTCGATGTTTTCTTTGTATGCAGTATTTCGATTCGAAATGTTTACTACATATTGTAGAGTTTTTATTTGGAGACTATCCATCTCTGTTTAAATTTCGAAT
Organism: Orthosia incerta; assembly: GCA_948252205.1. Lineage (NCBI taxonomy): Eukaryota > Metazoa > Arthropoda > Insecta > Lepidoptera > Noctuidae > Orthosia > Orthosia incerta. Next base: position 24,063,900 of record OX411759.1, on the reverse strand, counting down.
CCATTTTTTTCTTAATACAGAATTATTTGGGAATCTGTAGGTACTAAATATTACATATTATTATTTACACAACAGAAAAAAATGCTGATGAGCAGAGCACTGATGTATTCTAGCCACTGTAAAACTAATAAATGCAAATAATATAATGACATTCCTAAACCTACTCAAAGTAACAAAACATCAAAACTCTCAGTTTATTTTTTGAAAAATAAAGGCTAATATAATAAACATGCAACTTAAAGTACAGTTTAGATAAAAACATCTTCTCAATCGTAACTTAAATCTATTTTAACAAAACTTGACTAAATAAGTTTGTATTCATGTCATGATGTCACTAAAAACGACTAAGTTTTTTATCGATACTCATGACGTCACCGCTTTGTCAAGCCCTAGCGTAAACAAACAATTTACTCTTTTACATAATATTTTTGCAAATTTTGTTTATATACACGAAATATACTTATTTAAAACAATGGAAATCAATATACTATTGTAAAAATCTTTTTCTGAGCCGATTACTAGCAGAAATTCGTCAAAATATGGTTCAAAACAATCCAAGGAAAAAAAAATATTTACCTATGAAACGTGTATTTATTGGGGTTATTTCGTCTTGTAACGTCACATTCACTCACAGAACAAGCCACCATAGTTGTATAATTAATATTATCAATTTAAATCTTAAGATTATTATTTAAATGCAAGAAATTCACCGCGGCGTAAAACAGATGGGACGCTATGGAGTCTTACTCGCGAAAAAACTCTACATATTGGTACTTCATTCACTCTCTTTTTCTCTTGGGCGTTTAGTACATGATTAGGATTTCGACGTGTTCCTAAGTGCTCGCAAACACTTTAGTGTGAAACAGTGCTGGACCTCCGAGGGCAAGATTATTATCCTGCTCCCAGACAAGTCGCGCCGAAAAATTGAGACGGCGGCTGAACTTAAGCAACGCGGTTCCCGTTGGCTACATCTACTAATGTTGCATCGGATAAGACATCACGTAGGCAAGCAAAATAACCACAGCTACTATCTTTTTGTTCATCTAACTATATTTTTAAGTCGGTCACTAAAAATTTTGCTACAATTCTGTTTTGTTAAAAAAATTATTTGACACTTTGACAGCACAGACCATAGACTATAATATTATACAGAGATAATTTTCGTTCGGAAACTTTTCTTAGTAATTGTATTTTAGTTCACTAATTTGGGTTATAGTCTTTTGGCTTTTGTTTAAATGGCAAGTGTATCGAGGTTTTATTGCTCTAGGATCTAGGTACACTTAACTGTTATTTTAGTATAATAATTTTATATAATATATATATATATTTATACTTATGTCATGTTGGGTCATATTGATAATAGTTTTGTTTCCTGTTCTTCGTCTTGCTCGTCTGATGGGAGCTATGCTAGTGCGTTCAGTGATGATTCTATCCACCTGCGCGATCAACTGTTTTCTGTCTTTTACTGCTTCAGTAAATTTTTCAATACAGTCCATGTAAATGCTCAAAGCGTTCCTGCTCATCACGCTGACTTATTATCCTCATTCGACTCTGATATTATTCATGCGGTACTCGTGTCAGAGACTTTTCTCAAACCAGCACTTCCTTCAACGCAGTATTCTCAATGACAAAACAGGCAAGGGATGCGGAGGAGTCGCCATCTATCTCCGTGGAGATATTACATACAATGTCGTTGATCAGTCACCGAGAAATTATTCAAAATTTGCTGAACACCTATTTATTGTAGTTACCTTTAACCACACAAAATTACTCGTAGGTGTTTATTATAGCCCCTCATGTCATAAAGTTTTTTTCCCTTCATTTGAAACAAAACTTGAATATTTTTCTTCGTTATATGACCACACGATAATACTCGGAGACTTCAACACCTGTTTAATAAAGGATGACGTGCGCAGCCGTAAGCTCCGGTCCCTGGTCTCTTCTGTCAACATGCATATCCTTCAGCTTGACGCCGCTCATCATGCTCCCCACTGTAACCCCTCACTTCTAGACCTTATTATGGTTTCCGATCCAAGCAAAGTTGCCACCCACGGGCAATTTTCTGCCTTATTTTCTTATCACGATCTTATTTTTCTTTCTTACAAAATTCGCCCGCCAAAACGTAAATCTAAATTTCTCTTCCTTCGCAGTTTCAATAACATTGATCTGGATCGCTTGGGAAAAGATGCGAGCAATATTGATTGGTCTCCTGTTTATTAAAGCAATGATTTGGACATTAAGGTAGCGGAGTTTAACAAGATAGTGTTGCAACTCTTTTATGAACATGCGCCGCTCAAAAAGGTCAGAGTGAAGCATTTTCCAGCTCTCTGGTTGAGTGACAGCATCAGGGGTGAAATGTCGAAAAGGGATAAGGCTAAGAAGCGGTACAAAAAAGATCCTACTGATTGGAACTAGTCTATATACAAGAAGCTGCGCAATCGTTGCGGTCGTATGTGTAGGGATGTTAAAGGCATCACATCCGCAACTCTGTTCAAAACTTCAATACAGCACAAGTATGTCAATTTCTCAAATCCCTTGGTATCGGCAAAACTGCTGATGACAGCAAGCCTGATATTGACCTTAACACAATTAATTTACATTTCTCTAAATCACCTGTCATTCTTGACGACAACGTTAAGGCCTCCACTCTGAACAATCTTTCTAAACTTTCTCTGCCATTATGTACTTCATTCTCTTTTCAACCGGTTACAGAAGGTGATATAAAGCGGGCCGTCAAATCTATATCCACGAAGGCGGTGGGTAATGACGGTCTCAACTCCAGATGCTTCTTCCTATCCTGAATGAACTTGCTCCTGTCATCCTTCACACTATAAACTACTCCCTTTTTTCTGGCTGCTTTCCTTCCGCATGGAAGAAAGCTCATGTTCTGCCTCTACCCAAAGTCCCTAAACCCTCGTCAGTTACCCAGTTCCGTCCAATCTCCATACTTCCAATCCTATCTAAAGTCCTAGAAAGTGTTGCTAAATCGAAGCTCATCCAGTCAGACAAAGAATGTGTCTCCACATGAGCTGAATGGAGATTAGCCAGCTCTTAAGAGTTCTTGGATGTGAAGGTTTTGTTCGGATAGGTTAGGAAAGAAGAAAGAAACTTGATACAAAAGCGAACTAAAAAGACGTTAACAAGAAGAAAATCATGCTGTGCAGTCGGAGGATACATATTCACGAGCTGGCTGACCAAAACCAGATGTATCCTCTGAATGCACAGCATGATTTTCTTCTTGTTTACGTCTTTTTAGTTCGCTTTTTATGCAGTCGGGTTTTTTGATATTTTTAATAAAAAAAAAATATTTACAACTTAGTTATTCTTTTTTTTAGAATTAGGTACATTTAAACATGTGAGTGTCATATATTTTTGAAATCACCTGTTTAAACCCTTTACTTTGATACCCCACACGATGGGTTTAGAAGAAAAAAAAAACGCCACAAAATGGCGCCCAAAATCTGCCATTTTTTTCTTTTCCAATTTGAATGTAGCTAGTGACAATCCCAGGGTTAAGGCGCAAGTATGCCCCAATGGCCTTGAGCATCCCGGCGAAGCTAAACTCACACACCGGCATGGCTCACGCATACATAGTGCGCACGGACTGTGATCAAAGAATATGCGCGGACGCAGAGATGTGACTAGCTCGGTGGTATTTTGGCTACGATTCCGTAAATAAATAATACGTTTACTTTTTACAAGACATATTTTTTATTACATTAAGTATGTAGGTCAAGTCATACTAAATAGTTTAGATTAACCTCTTGATTACCGAAAACGCAGATTACGGCATTCAACCCGTTAAAGTCTACTTCCGTACAGATGTTTTAAGTTATTATATTTGTAAATATATATACTAAGTAGGTAATTTAAAAATAATTATCTTAAATAACAACTTTTGCTGACTGATTCAGGTGTTAGAATCCTGAGCGACTCGAGTGATTCATGGCCCTCGATATAAATCCGTTTTATTCAAGAGTTGCAACCTGTCGTTTAGGGTGACGCAGTTGCTCTTGGGGCATGGTTGATTCGGGCAGTACCTGTGTTGCATAAACAGGGAGCCGGTGTCACCACTGCGTCGACCGCCGGGAGACAACGGCGCGGCATACGCTGGCAGAGTGTGCCGCTTGGGAGGAGCCACGCCGTGCCCTCATCTCTGAAGTAGGCAGTGACCTGTCGCTGCCGGCCGTAGTTGAGTCTATGGTCGGCAGTGAGGAGCCCTGGGACGCGGTGGTATCCTTCTGCGAAACAGTCCTCTCGCAGAAGGAGGCTGCGGAGAGGGAGAGGGTGATTTCATCCGCTAACCCGATCCGCAGCAGACGTGCTGGGCGTCGGCGGAGGGCGGACAACGCCCTCTTCCAGCCCCCTTAAATGGGTCCAGGGGCGACGGACTCGGGGACGTCCGTCGCCCCCCACACATCAGGACCCGAGGAGGAGGTGCGTAGTGTTCCACGCGCGCCCCTCTTAGACGTCGCGGGGGGAGTCCAACACCTCACTCCCCCCGACCCGAGGTTGTGGCCCGCTGAGGCGGGCCGGCACTAGCCGGGGGTTGCGGAAGTATCTTTCTTCCCGCGACCCCCAGCGTAGGTGTGAGATGGAACACCCGGGTGGTTTTTAGTCAGTACGAGTCTGACAGACCCCTCCGCCCTCCCCAGAGCGGAGGATATCCAATTAGGATTTTTCAAACCGAAAAAAAGTTCGTTCCGAGGAGTGCTAACCACCCTTTACATACCAAGAAAGCAAGTTAGTCTGTTGATTTTGGCTCTTATTATTATTATTTATTATATACTTTATTGTACACCACAAAAACATACAGGACAAACGTTCACAATAACAAGTGTACAATGGGCGATCTTAATTGTAGATCCTTAAAATTCTTGGCATTGGATAGTGCATAATCAAGTTTTTGTTATTAGGAGGTCATACAGGCTTCATATAAAAATACCAGTATTTAGCTCTATCTGGATAGACTCAACGAATTTTGAAAAAGGCTTAGGTATATTCATATCTAGGAGCCAAAATAACATGCTTTGAAACTAATAAATCCTAAACCATGTTGTTCCAGTTGCTTTGTATGCGGCATTGACGTGGAAGTTCCATCGACCATGGCCTTCCAACACAACTTCACCGAGGGAGCCTGCCTAACCATCGCCTGGTCCAGCGGAAGAGTACAGCATTTCCCTATAATTTACACCGATACGTATTAACAACTCTGTGTAGATTGTGACGTAGGTCTATTGGAACAAGCAAGATTTCCAAAAAATTTTTTTTTTTTTTAAATCGATCCTTTTGATCAAAAATGTATCTTATGTTAGTTGATAATTCCGGTATCGACATGTTAAAGCTTGCTTGTAATCAACTTTGAGTTAAAATAAGGTAGGGGATGAAAGTTAATTAACAATACGGGGCCAAATTCTATTTGCTAGCGAAACCCACGATTGAAAAATATATATTTGATTCGATTTGACCTGATTTATTCTATCCGTAGTCATTGACACGTAATGAGGTGTAGTGAATCAAGGAAAAATAAAATGTTGTCAAATAATACATAAAACACAAAAAATGTTTCTATCTATGTCCGTTATAGAACACTAAAGCAAACAAAAAACAAATCTAAACAAAATTCCCTTTTTTTCCAACAAATAAACAAAATGTATTTCTATTTTTAGCGTAGTAGCACACGCCAGGTATCCGCTGGTATTATAATTTATGTTCAATTTCGACACTTGCTAGATACATTAAGTTTCGGCCAAAACGTCTCCCCATTTTCGCCCCAGCCGACGGTTTGGTCGAAGGTGCTGTTTTTGGCCGAAGACGGCCGAAGCCCAAGCAGAAGGTTCGGTTGGACACTAGATATAATACCGATTAACTTTCGCGAACAAATTTAATTTGACCTTATATATTTGGCCGAAGTCAATCAATCTACTGTTGCCACAACCTTCGGCCAAAGCTGAAGTGGAAGCTGAAGAAATTTAATTTAAGATTGGAAACTTTTTTATTTAGCTTTTTTCTAACGATGGCGACTAGACAGTACAACGGTGTAGGGCCCTTGCGGGGGGAGGGGGTGACGCGTTGCCCCTTCCATCGCGGCCTTGCGCATTCATAACAGGTTGTTCAATTTCGGCACTTGCTAGACACATTTAGTTTCGGCCAAAACGCCTCCCCATTTTCGCCACGGCCGACGGTTTGGCCGAAGGTACTATTTCTGGCCGAAGATGGCCGAAGCCCAAGCCGAAGGTTCAGTTGGACACTAGATATAATACCGATCAACTTTCGCGAACAAATTTAATTTGACCTTATATATTTGGCCTATCCTTTATCAGTGCGATAAAATTGTACCTTTGTATCCGTTAAAGGTGAATAAAAACAGACACTGTAAAATAATTCATGGTCTATAAATAAGACTCGCTCATATTTTTGGTCTCGCACGGGGTATTTTATTATTATATGTGTTTTGCTTATCACGTGTCTCCTATGCGGGTCACAAATAAATGTTTTTCTATCTACCTTTCTTTTCTTTGTTTTATAGTATCATTTAAAAAAATATATTATTAAAATAAACCTATGATGTCTTACTGCAGGACAAAAGTCTCCCTCCATCAATATAAAAAAAATACATTAGAAGAATGGTTCTGCTAGTCCATTTTCGCTGTTACCTTCCGTCGTAGCAGAAGAACCAACAGTCGTTCTGTAATATTTACCAAAGTATATCGCCTTCGATCAATTGCACTAATCAAACTTTTACTGGCCAGTCTGTCGGTTTTTTATCGGTTACATTTCGGGGAGTGTGCGATGGAACTGCATAATTTGATTCCGCCTAGCCCTTTCCATCACCGGACAACAAGACGTACGGCAATGCGCCACCGGTACATGGTCGACATCCCACCCATACGTACAAAGCGTTTTGCGAATACTTTCATTGTGCGCACAGCTAAGGAGTGGAATTCCCTGCCGGAGTCTTTGTTTCCTGATAGCTACAACCTTGGGGTCTTCAAGTCAAGAGTGAATAGGTTACTTCTAGGCAAGCGTGCTTCACCGTCGACCACATCATCGCTTACCATCAGGCGAGATAGTGGTCAAACGCGAGCCTATCGATAAATAAAAAAAAAAGCCTGTCAGTCATATTTTTAAGTCCTTGCAGCGGTTACAGATTCTGCTGACTAAAACGAGCTATAGAATTCTTCACTCGGTCGTCAAGAGATATCTCTAGTTGAACATAAACATCTTCTTTAGGACTTCTATTATTCAATCTTCTGGTCCCGTTCCCGTTCGATTTACCACTACACAGTACGAAAGAATCACAAATTTTATCTGCGATCTGTTGATTCAAGTTGTCCATGTCCACTCTCAAATTAAGAATAAGATCATATTTAATTGTTAAAAATAATTTAGCTTTATTAGTCAATTGTTCCCGCACAGTGTGTAAAGGCTGCTTTTAATTTGACCTGTTATACCCCTTATGACATTGCTGATAAGTTGGATGCTCACCTCCTTTTTTGTTCTCAACGCGTCTTGTAGAAGTTTTCCATTTCGTCCATGAATATTTTATGTACTTTTTTTTTTTTTTTCCTCTTATACATGGCTGCGTAATTACTAACAGTGGCTACGGCGGTATCGTTGAGAGATTTGTAAGTTTTTGTCTAGAACGTTCTTAGTTCGTCTGTGCAAACAAAAAAACCATCGCATTGATTTGTATCTTCGGTTTTTCTGTCTCTATCAAAACTAGTACCAAATGCCCTGAGTTGAGCGGTTGTATGACAGTTGCGACCAAGACAGTCCCTAACATCCGCACACGGGCATATTGTTACGTCTCAAGAAGCATGATAATCTATATTGGTCTACTACACTCCACGAATTTATTAGTATCTGATAGATGAACATTTCATGTCTTCCATGTTTTTCTGAAGCCCGTTGTTTTGGTCGTGAATCTCGAGTTTTTGAAGGGTACCCAGTACGCTTCTCTCAGACTTGCCAAGCCTTCTTTTCCAATATTTTGTATCGACTCTATTGTCTTGCGGGTGTCTGAGAAGTTGATTCATTGCATCTCCTGTACCTTCATTTTTAAGTGGGCACTGCCTTTCTATTAGCAGAGCTAACATTTCGTCCAACGTTCTTGTTATCATCTTCTTCGTTGAATTGTCGGTTTTAACTGTCCCCATCAATTTCGTTATGTTATGTCTCAACAGTTTGTATTATTCTATCTTTCTTTGGAACGTGTATGTTAACTCTTTAGTTTTTCTTGTATTTGCCTTCCTATTATCATTGGGTACTAGTTCTATGATGGTTGTTTCATCGCTCCCTTCAATTTTTATACTATTATCTGTTTCTATGGTTATATTATTATTGTATTCGCTGTTTTTAGCATCGGTTTCAGTTTTATTACTATTAGTGTTATTGCGTTTTCAATCTAAATTTTTCTGTTATTTGCATTTTTGTCTTCTGCATGCCTCCGCCAAGGCTTGTCAATGATAATCTGATTGCTTTCTATGTAAGATTTCATGATTCTTTCTAGTAAACTTGTGATTATATTTGCATCTGACCTAATCTTTATTTCGTTGGAACTGGTAGACGTTATCAATAGCATTGTAAAAGTTGTACTGTAACTGTAAACAAAAATGATATTGTAACACACCTCATTACTATATTAAGTATAATATATCTTACAAATAGCGCCGTCTGCGTATAAAACTTCAAACTGTTATTGATTACGATTCCTTTGAGGAACGTAAGTAGTAGAGGACTAACTTGGTCAACTTCATTGACTGCATTGTAAGTGGTTCGCAGTATTACTACTAGATGTCACTTTTTATTGGTGTCGGAATCCTGAATCGCGGTGTTAAAAATTACTCCCATTCAATGACTTCGACAGAGTATCGTCGTTCGTCAATAGGATGCGAATCCTATTGACGAACCCTGTGGTCGAGTAGTGTCGTCTTTTCTGCGAGTGTATCAGTACCTCCGAAGTGACGTCACAGTCCGCCCGAGCCGTTTGTGCAGCTACCAGTTGGGTTCTCGGAGGCGTTTGTTTCCAGAAATGTAAATAAATTCCTTCGGGTGTGCAGCGGGAAGTTGCTGCCCCGCGATGCTTGGTTTGTTTACAAACTATTGCGGTTGCGGAGGCCACAGTTAGACGATGAGTGCCCTGGATTTCCGTTTTTAAATTCAGTTTTAACAACTTAAATTCAGTGAGACATTTAGACAATCCTTTATAACAAGTGCCGTTCCTTCATTACGTACGATGAAGAAGAAAACAATCAGGAATGACAATGATGTTGATGGTCGAGGTCCGAGTGACCGAGACGCCTCCTCTTCCAGCTCTCAGCACACCGCGCAGCAGGGTGACCGCTCGGCTTCGATGCCCCGATTAGGTGGCACGTCGCCTGGAGCGGCCTCCCCGGATGCTGTGTACCAGACTCCGCCTACAAATCCCGTAAACCGGGCAGGTATTGTACATACCGGACCGCCGTCGTCACCGGCAGCCGGCAGTACCTGTCCGGCCTCCAGCATTCCGTCCCGTGCCAATTCAGGCACCGGGACCAACCGGGCCACCGAGCCGTGCGCAGGTAGTTCGCGCCGCCGCCGCCGCCGTGCGCCAAGCAGCACCGGGCCAGCGCGTGACCGCGTCGCAGTCTTCGCGTCCCGCGGCGGAGGCCGAGCGAGCTACTACCTCTCAGGTACAAGCGCGCCCTTCGGTGTCGCCTGCTACTAACCCTAAATATAATAAAAAGAAACAAGATGCTCCTAACACCTCCCCAGTACGCGTCATTCCACCGTACAAATCTCGCGAGGGCGATTCGTACGCGCAAGCCGCGTCACAGAATCCGCCCAAGACCAATGCGCCCCCGGTAATTAAATCCAAAAAGGGCCCAAAGGTCATTACACCCTCTATAGCAACCATTCACGCTGATGCGAAGAAGGGCTATAGCAGGGAAAAAAGCCTTGAACTACGCCGCACCGCGGCGCCACCGTCTGGCCGCCGATTGGCTAATGACCCAACCAACCGAAGGGAAGAGAAATCGAGTGTCGTCAAGACACTCTTTACTTCTCACCCTGTACGAGAATCCGCCCAGGACTCCCCAGCCATGCTGTCAGCGTGTTCATCCCGTCAGGGATCGGACATGTCGGCCGCCTCTGGGGACTCCTACGCCGGTCGCCGTGACATGTCAACAGACATGCCCGTTCGAGCCGACGAAATGGGTGAGTTTCATTCGGACAACTACCCTACAACGGAAGAGATAGGTTTTGACCACGAGCTTATGCTCGATGTCGCTACCCGTCCCCAACGTAGGCCCAGGAGCCCGGATGACAACGACAGCGATGGAGTAGCGAAGCGCTACTGCATCGACTCACGCTTCCACAGCATACAGTGCAAGAGAGGGGCGGTTCGAATCCGCCCTCTCCAGCCGCCACTGACAACAACAGGTACTTTGCACCTACCTCTAAAAATTTTGAGGCCGCCACTGACCTAGTTTCCGCTCCGCCGCCGACCGATGTAAACAATCGGCCGAGCGCGCGTGCGACGCAACCGGCCAGCGCTGCGGCGCAACAACAGAGGAAGGTGAAGAAGGCCAGATATCCTCCCCTGATAGTGGAGAGGCTACCCAACTGGGCCGCCCATTTCAGGGCCGTAAAGGACAAGCTGGGCTACCCTCCTAACGCGCGACCGTACCAACACGGTATTCGGTTTTTACCGGAGAGCGCGGAGGAGTACCGAGTCGTACAGCGGTACCTGACGGACCTTGAGAAAGAGTGCGGGCTCAGTTGGTTCGCCTACTCACTGCCCGCGGAGAGAAGCGTCAAGCTGGCGATAAGAGGTCTGCCAGCTGACACTGAGACCGAAGATATCGAGGAAGAACTGCGGCTGCTTGGATTTGAGCCGGAGTACGTACGCCATATTAAGGCGCGCGGAGAACGACCCGGCTGCATATTCCATGCAGTCATAAAAAGGACGCCCGACTTTCGTAGAATTTACGATACCACCACGTTTCTATGCATGCGTGGTGTTAGGATTGAGGCGTGGAGGGGTAAGCAGGGACCTGCCCAGTGTCACAGATGTCAGAAGTTTAGACATAGCTCACATCTGTGCCACCGTCCGCTTGCCTGCGTGAGGTGTGGAGAGAATCACGCCGCCAGGGACTGTCCGCGCCCAAGAACAGAGCCGGCTACCTGCGCGAATTGCGCTGGCGACCATCCAGCCAGCAACCCACGCTGCCCCGTATATGTACGAGAGGCCAAGAATAGAAAAGCGGGCACAGTCGCTGTCACTAGGCAGCAAGAACAGCGTCGGCAAACTGCCGTAGAAAGACCTGTTGTTGCCTATGCCGAGGAAAAAGAGGCTCCTAGCGAGTCTCTGATGGCGGCTGCAAATGGGCCCACTAATAGGCAAGATGCCCCCCCCCGGGAGGCGGAGGAAGAACAAAAGAGGGGGGAAGAAGGTACAACAATCCCAACCCCCCACAGACACTGACCATCAAAGTGATGGGGCGACCTTCACCGTCGCACACGAAGCGCAGGCGGCAGCACAGACTGCTCCTGTCGCTACTGACTCCAGACCTAAGCCTCGAAGAGGCCAAATAAGGCCAACAAAGCCCACAGCGGCGAAGCCTCAAATGGCTAATATAGCCCAACAGGCGTCAACAGTTACTGTTGAGTGCACCGTCGCGCCTAGTCAGCAGCGACAGAGGTATAATCCTGAGGTGACTCACTCGTACACAAACACCAAACCGAGACATGAGTTCACCGCCTGCGCCATCAAGCTCCTGATGGACCTAATTAAGGCCATCAGACAGGGCCAGGACGTCGAACTAGTGATTCTCGACGGGTTGGCCGAGTTACTCTCCATGTACCATGGATAACCCGCCGAGGACAGCACACTGGAGCGCCCGCGGCTTACTTCCGAAGGTCGCTCCCCTTCGCCTCCTCCTTGAAATAGAGCAGCCCTTACCTCCCACAATACTGCGGGGGGTACATATAGCACTACACTGGCGATTCACAAAGAGTGGCCATGTAATACAGGTCGCAGCACAGGCACGAGTGACGCGCGCAGCGCTCAAACCGGTGCTCTCATCCCGACTCCTCTTATTATATATAAGTTGGGTGTACATACAATTTATGTACACTCAAAAATCACATATGCCGCCCCAACACACTAAAGTTAAAATACTAAGTATTATGCGACACAGGGATTGAGAGCCTGGACAGCTAATGCGCTCGCTTCTCTGCCGATACGTTTTTGTGCGAGCCGACGCCTCTGCCCACCCGCTTGTCTTAGCGAGATAGCATTGTGGCGGGCGCGCCGCCGAACGTACTCTGCGCACCGCGCGACCTGTGTCATACATAGGCAACGCCCATGCACCCCCCAACACCTGCCCCCCCGCAGTCTTATTACCGGACTGACACTTGAGCGAGCCGCACACCACTACACGCGCCTCGTTCATACAAAAACACTCCACATATATATACATATGCAGTGTATATAATGTACTAAGTTAATATAGACATTATGTACACTGTATATACATATCCATACAAACATAACTCCACATGCATCTTATCCACATAACAAGTATAAGCCGCGCGCGGTGCGTGCTTCGTTATATACATGAGCGGTGTTACACAATAACAATACCGCTCAAACACACATAACGGTCTCTTAGACTGGGACGTGACCGGCTAGCTCTGGAAGCGTGTCAGGCGGAGACATCCTCAGATGGGCGCGTCAATAGAGTCAGTACCTATTCGCTGACTATTTTTCGTGCGGCCTCTGTATGGTTCGCCTATAGTCTCACCGCGCGGGAATGTGTCGCATAGGTACTGTGAAACATCGGCGCTGCTAGGCGGCGTCGCGACGCTCCCACTGAAACAATGCATTCACACTACTGGCAGGCTGTGTATACACGCCTGTCAACATCTATATGCCAAGAAGGCAAAACACAATGATCGTGCCCGTTGTAACGGGCACGCTACGCGACCGCGGAATAAAGGCTCAGCCTAAAATCCGCCCGCCACGTCCCCTGACGGGGACGTAGCGATCATCTATCTGGAGTTCGTCAATACAAATCCCAGCTAACAGAAAGGTGCATCTGCGGATGCTCGTCCTAATTGGAAAGGGTCACGCAGAACATCCCTGTCAGTTGGATTTTTGGATTAGAGGACTAAGTACCCCGCCTTCGTCCAAGCGGACTTGGTTGTGTGTACTACGCCCTATACCTTATAAATACATAGTGTAAACAAAGTCTGTATCTTTCCTACAAAAAATAAACACCTGCAAATCATCAGTGTTTCCTTCGGACATGTGACGTCAGCACGACCTACCCCTACAATATGAGTTTTATAAAATAAATAATTTTAAAAAAGCGAATTACTATCAATGTGTTAATTATTTATGTGACATGTATATATTTAAAAGATACGTCATTTAATATTCTACCATTTTTTAATAATGGTTAAGGTACTTCGATTACAATTTCAGGATTTTATGGAAAAAAAAATGAAGCATAGATGGAAACCGTATATGAATTACTTTTAATTTATGAGTAAAAACTGAAAAAAATAGAATAATCATTTAATTTGTGTTTATAAACTTGAAGTTAGTAGTCTGAGAAAGCGCCCATGATGTTCATAACACATCGGCAACGATTCGGCATGCTCAGAACAAGGTTGTCAATGTCTTGCTGCGGAATATTGTCCCATGTCCTTCTGAGGTGCGCAAAAAGTTGATCTTCTGTAGCCAGATTTTCAGGAACTTCCTTCAGAGCTCTTCTTTGCAGCATATCCCACGCATGCTCAATGGGATTTAGATCTGGCGATTGAGCAGGCCAGTCTAAGGCCCTAACATTGTGTGTATGTAACCAAGCTGCTACCGTTCTCGCCGTGTGTGCCCGGGCATTGTCGTGCATGAGCAGGAAATCTTGCCCCATTTGTGTTCTGTGGGGCAAGATTACGGGCCCCAGCACCTGTTGGACGTATCGTTCTGCCGTCATATTGCCCCACACCCAAACGAGATCCGTCCGTCCTCCAAGACGAATTCCTGCCCAAACCATAATTGTTCCTCCTTGGTATGGGTGAACTTCCTGAGGGTTCTGAAGACGACTCCATCGTCCAGGAACTCGCCAAACACGCGTCCTTCGTGAATCTGGATGGAAGCCGAACCTGGATTCATCCGTGAACAGCACATTGGACCATTGCTCACGGCCCCAGTCCACGTGGTTTCGAACCCATTCTAATCGTCGTCCACGATTGCCTCTCCGTAAAGGTGGGACCCGGAGTGGTCTACGAGAGCGTAGATTGCTTTCATGCAGTCGCCTTCTTACAGTTTGGTCACTCACAAGCACTTTGTGTTCCACTAGCAGCCTTAGGACCAATTGAGTCGCCGTTGCATTTGGTTGAGCTCGCGCAGTAATTTGCAAAAATCGGTCTTGTCTGGGGGTAGTGATGCGACTTGGCCCCCGGTGCCTCTCCGCTACTTCACCTGTGGCACGATAGCGTGTCCACAATCTTGAAATTACATTTTGGTGGGTCCCTATGGCCTCAGCAACATTACGCTGAACAGACCCAGCTTCCAGCATTCCCACAGCTCGCAACACCTCCGCCCTCGTCAAATGTTGGCGTTGCATGGCTACAATACCTCAATTTTAACTTTATCTTTCGTTTAAAAATGAAAAAAAACTGTAACTAAACGTAATTCGTATTGTTTTATTAACTCTTTGGATGATTCCTTAGATAAACTTAAAAACATTTCGCATGTCATTGTGACGGGTGACATCAACATCGACTTGCTGAATGACTCACCGAATGCCGCCCATTTGGCTTATCAGTGCTTGATGGCAGGACATGGGCTACTACCAGCTATCACTCATCCAACTCGAGGTAAAGCTTGTCTGGACCATGGTTATGTCAAACTCAAGGGTACTACCGCACAGGGAGTCGTCTGTAAGATTGCAATTACAGATCACCACTTTGTATTGCTCGGTATCAACTTGTCTCACCCTAAAGTTCAAACCAAGAACCGATTCAGACTCATCACAGACTACTCCAAGGTGATTGAAGAAGTGAGTCAGCTCGACTGGGCGGACGTTAATTCCAAAATAAACATTGACGAAGCAGTTCATCTGTTTAACAAGACTCTGACAGATATCGTGACCAAATACACCTCGAAAATTAAAATTAGTCGCTCAAAATTTAATCTGAAACCATGGATCACGCCTGGTCTTCTTAGATGTATCCGTCATCGAGACACTCTTCACGCTCAGGCAAACCAGCAGCCGGACAATGATATCTTAAAAATAAGCTACTCTAGATATAGAAACTTTTGCAACAAAATTCTGCGCCAGTGCAAAACCGATTATGATAGGAAAGAACTGGAAAGAAACAAAAAAGAACCCAAAAAGCTCTGGCGGACTATAAAGGAAATTTGCCAAGTACCTAAACGATGCAACGATAACCAAGAACTGTTGAAGTACAAAGAAAACATTCGATATGGGTATCGTGTAATGGGTTTTTGGGGATGCCGATTGCAAATCTGACATTATTATTAAAATCCAAGATGGCGGATGCAACTTTTTCTCAAACATTCGATATGGGTATCGTGTAATGGGTTTTTGGGGATGCCGACTGCAAATCTGACATTATTATTAAATTCCAAGATGGCGGATGCAACTTTTTCTCAAACATTAGATATGGGTGTCGTGTAATGGGTTTTTGGGGATGCCGATTACAAATCTGACATTATTTTTAAAATCCAAAATGGCGGATGCATCTTTTTCTCAAACATTCGATATGGGTATTTGGGGATGCCGATTGCTATTCTGACATTCATTTTAGAATACACGATGGAAGATTTTTTTTTTCACCGTTGTCAGTGATGTCCAAGATAAACTTGGAAAGTAAAAATTTATTTGAAAAAGACGCATTGCCTGGATTTGAACCCAGGACCTCAAGCACGAGAAGTGAGGCCAAGGGGTCACCACGAAATTTTAAATTCATTATACTTATTTTTAGCTAGTGATTGCTGGCAAGTCTTTTACATGGGAAAATATTTATGTATTATGTATACTGTTCGCGACGAAGCGTCATCAACCATACTAAATGGTTCATAAAAGTTAAAGTTTGTATGTGTAGACATGTCTGCTCACCACGGTGCGCCATCTAATACTGAAATGATTTTAGAGGCACTTTCATATTTATACAAAAATTTTACCTACATTTTTTGAGATAGTAGTATGATGTTTTTAGTATTTGTCAGTATGTTATAGGGTTCAATAGTTCACCCTTAATAGAGTAAAAGCATTAGAAAGCATACTGATAAGAGTTATCATAGCAAAAAACATAAATTTCTGTCGTACGATACGTCATTGCTCGACGACGGATTAGTTCCGAATGGCCCGCGAGGTGGCCCCACCCGATATATATACTTTTGGAGTTTTTTGGAAAAATTATAGTAATTAAAATCATGTTTTTAAGGGCTTATCCTATGTACTGGACATGAAATCGGTACATAATGATGAAACTATGTGAAAACCACATAGTTTCTGCTATGTAAATATGAATATTGACTTGATATCTCAAACACCAAATATATGGTTTTAGGTCATTTTAGGGTATATGGGAGACCTAGACCGAGACAGGAAACCTATATACACCTCATAGTTAGCGTAGTCTTTTATATAAAGCCCATTTACTTGAGATATCAAGTCGGTATATAATAGAAAACTGCTGTTTATCTGGTTTTCGGCAAATGCTTACGGGTTTAGGTGCCCTAAGTACCTAGAAAACATATAGGTGTACTGGTAAAAGTACTACCATTGGAAAGCTTGCTAAAAGGGCTTCCAGGCGGTTTCTAGATGGGAAGAATCGCTTGGATAGTCAGCGAGATAAACAGTCGTGAAAAATGTAAACAACGTAAAACGTTGAAATTTGTAGACCCTTCAGGTGGAATAACTCCATGAAGGGAATAGATGTACTCATGGTGTAAGTACTTTCTGATGGCTTGCTGGACTAGCTACCAAGCCATCACTTTGGAGCGAAAATCGCTCAAGTAGTTTAAGTACAATTCCAGAAAATAGGTTTCTGGAAATGTAATTTTAGTCAGTTTTTGGCATTCCCCGGGACTATACACCCCTGGGAATTCCGAAAATAAGGAATTTTTGGGGACCTCCCGATGGCCCGATAAACGCACCATCGTGTCGTCCCAATCTTGTTAGGGTTTTATGAATAGTTTCTCTGATAGCTGGGCGCAAAGAAAGTGACCAGCTATCGAATTTGTACATATCGAGGCACCTTATGTGCATATAGCCTAGATAGACTTATATGAACACTAGAAATGTAAAGTGTGGTCTATCGGCTACCAGAATCCCCATAATAGGCGGTGATTGTCTGATTAGCCTAAGTAGGAAGTCCTAAAGTCGGTGAAATGACTTAGGAATTAATAGATTCATTACATAAGGGATGATATCCCATAGAAGATTCCCGAAAATAAGCTTTTTCTAGACGTCAACAGACAGCCTGCTATTGGCACCAGCAGGTCAACCCAACCTATAGATATCCTTAGGCTAGGTTAAAAGCTATTAAGGTTTTAACCGAGAAATAAAGGAAATTGTTCCTTTGTTTCATGGAATTAGTCTAGGGAAGCTATCAATACCTGGAAATTAGGTATATGGATTAGATACAGAGATAGGGGGCGTTACTGTGTTACAGTACGAAGAAATCCAGCTATTGATAGCACCGTGGAAGGGGTGCGGTAACCCTATTTACCAAATGTTGATAAGGGTTTTTTACAGAAATAAAAATTATTTTCGGCGAGAATTTGCGGGGCTCTCAATAATGGCACGGTCCGAGGGTATATACACCCCCCGGGCCCAAATAGAATTTGTAGTCATCCAAAGCTAGTCGCTTGTACTTGTCTTAGTAAATAAGAAGTAATTCTTATATAGAATCAAGTCTCAGAAATTGTTGAGAGCCCTAGAATCGTGCCGTGTACTGAATAACTTAGTGTTTCATTTAATTCATCAACTTCAACCCTTATGAAGACACCCCTTTTCGATCCTGTCGAGCTGAACCTCGGGACCTGGACACCAGGAGTGCTGATCCAGAAGTAGGCAACCCAGAACCTGGAAATAACTCGAGTACAGCCAACACATCGTTGAATCGTTAGAGTCGATTTGCAACCTTACGTCGCTGATGCAGCCAGGCATCCAAGAACCTTGTCTTCGTGGTGTGATAGGGGCGTTCAGCGGCAATGGCCAGAAGGTTTATGCCCTTCTTTTCTCGGGGCCAGTGAACACGCTACGTCCAGCACATCTTATGGTCCTATCGAGCCGAATTTTGGAGCCTGGAGAGCCCCAGGACGTCGGGAACAGCAGATCCAGAAAAAACAACTGGGTGCCTGCATATTAATTCGGCTACGTGCAACACAACGTTGACCCGTTCGTGCCGAAATTCGAAGTCTGGAGCGCCCCAGGACGTCAGGAAGAAACAGTGGTGGAATTAATTTTTCGAATTTTGGGGAAATTAATTTCACAAATAAACCAAAAATCGACGTGCACTGCAGGGAATAAGTCCTACGTGCCCTATTTGCCGCTGGATCTATGAGGTAAAATTCTGGAGACAGTTATTGAAAATACCCTATTTTTTCAATAATTTTAAGAAAATAGAAGTAATTTTCTGTGAGCCGCAAAATGCTGTATGAAGACTGATACGCATCCTTGAAGCCCCAAGAATAGTTCCTGAAGACTTATCGCTGAAAACTACCCTATGTTATCAGTGATTTGTTCTAGAACTGAACGCTTGTTTATTCAACCAAGAATACTCGTTCAGAAGACTGGATTGCGTCTTTGACGCGGAAGAATAGTTCCTGAAGACTTATCGCTGAAAACTACCCTTATGTTTTTAGCGATTTGTTTAAAAAACGAGCGCCCGTCAGAAAAATACAAGACGTGCGTTTAGAAGGCTGATGTGCATCCTTGACGATTGAAGAATAATTCCTGAAGCCTTATGACTGAAAACAACCCCTATGTTTTCAGGAAATTTTGAAGACTGAATTTTCGTCAGTGAATGGTAGAAACGTACTCTGAAGACTTAGATACGTTTCGGATGTACTGACTATGCGGTTCCTGAAGCACTATCACTGAAAATAACTTTGACGTTTCGGTGATTTATTTGAAGATTGAATTTTCTTCAATCAAGCAAGATACGTGCTCTGAAGATTGATGCACGGCTCTGATGCTTTGGACAAGCAGGTCCTGAAGCATTACCACCGAAAAGTAACCTTGACTTTTCGGTGATTTAGAATTTGATTGAATTATAGTCAATCAAATAGAACATACACGTTTATGGGAAAAAATGAACTTGTATAAGCAGATGCCTGAAGCTTCCTGAAGACTTATCACTGACCGTAAGTTTTTAGTGATTTTTTATTTGAAGATTGAATTATAGTCAATCGAAGTGGAGGTTAACTTCTGGAGATCGTCGGTTCGAACACAAGCCCGGAACTGGGACTTATCTTTGAAAACAAACTTCGGTTTTCAAAAGAAAATATTTGAACAACAATGCCGGTCACCAGATCCCAAGGCAAGGCGCCGGAGGCATGGACCGTGGAGTTGGATCAACCAGTTGGCATCAGACATGAGCTGCCGCCGTGTTCACCTTCCACAACCGAAGGGACCGAGCCGTCGGACGAGCAGCGCCATCTAGCGCCTCAAACTGAAAGCACTCCGACGCATCAACCAATAGAAACTGATCAAGCGGTTTCTACCAGAGTAACCAGATTAGAAGGAGCTTCAGACACAACATTGAAACCTTCTCAGAAAGAGAAGATTTTCGAAGAAGACAGACGTACAGCGATGCCGATGACTACCCGGGGTGACGCCCGTATCGAACATAGCCGTCCGCCGTCAACTAGAGTGACTCGGTCACGAAAAAACATAGACAAAGCTCGCGAAGACTTACTCAAAATTAAGTTGGAGCTTGCACAATTGGCACTTCAGAGAGCGGAGGAAGAGGGTTCCGAAGCTGAATACTTGGATGACAGAAACTCGAATGACGAGTACGTGCGTTCATGGCTAGAAGAGGCACCAGAACCTCAGCCTGAGAAGGAGGATAACGTCGTTGAAGGGGGAACCAGAAATTCTATGCATAGACCCCTGACTGCGGCCGCCACCAAATCACAAATAGAAGGTCAGCATCCTAAGGAGAAAGAAGTGCGAAAGCCTCCAGTTGCAGCGTCAGCTGAGTGTACAGGAGGTCAGAGGGATAGTCTCCGTCCATTCTTGACGGAGTTGACGTCCGCTATAGCGTCGCTAGCCGACAGAAAAATAGAACAGCGGGACCAACCGAACCCCTCTGCGTCGAAATTCGTCATGACATTGCCGAATTTCAATGGTTCTCATACTGAATGGCTATCATTTCGGGCCATATATGAGACAACTCGAGCGTACTTTACGGACATCGAGAATACAGCGAGGCTGAGGAGAAGCTTACATGGACGTGCAATGGAAACCGTCAGCTCAGAACTCATCGGACATGCCAGGCCCGATGACATCATGAAGGAACTCGAGCTGCAGTTCGGCCGCCCAGACTCCATAGCGCAAGCTGAAACAGATAGATTACGCGGACTGCCGCGCTGCAGTGAGTCACCAAGAGACATCTGCGCGTTTGCAAGTCGCGTAAGAGGTGCTGTAGTCACGCTCCGCGCGTTAAAAAAGGGTCATTACCTTATAAACGCGGAGCTTATGCGATTGTTAACAGAGAAGTTACCCAATTCGCTACGAGCACAATGGTACCGATCATATTCGGAGAAGTACCAATCGGTGCCAGATATTTCATTGTTCAGTAATTTCATATCTGAACAGGCACACTTCTGTAGTCCATTCGCCCCACCCGAAGGCATCGCTTCGGCCGAGGCGAACACCAACAGACGCGTCACAAAAAGGACGCATATAGCTACGGACCAACCGGTAGGAAAATGCCGTGTTTGCGACGTGGGACATCACTACGCCACTGGATGTGCACAATTCAGGGGCGTAGCTGTCGAGAAAAGATGGGAGCTAGCGAAAAAACATGATCTATGTTATCGCTGCCTTCAACATCGACGAGGCAACCACACTTGTAGGAGAAAACAGTGTGGCCAAGACGGGTGCAGAGATACGCACCATCGGCTTCTTCATAAGAAGAAGCAACAACAGAGGGAAGCCAACAAGAAGCCCGATGTTCCTGAATCCCGCAAGGATCCTCAGGAAACGGTGGCCAGTTTCGGGTCACCATCGAGCCAGGCGTACCTAAAGATAGTGCCGGTCTGGGTCATCGGACCGGCGGGAGAGGTAGCAACATACGCTCTCCTAGACGATGGGTCCACCGTTTCGCTGATGGATGAAGACATCGCGAGGCAAGTCGGGGCAGAGGGCCCTGTGGACCCGCTCAAGATCGGTGCGATAGGCAACACCATGCTCACCACCCCATGCTCAAGAAGAGTCAAGGTGACACTGGTTAGCCCGCAAGAGAGAAGGGTACAATTCAAAGCACGTACTATACCTAAACTCAGCTTGGCAAAACAAACAGTGAGCGATAGAGTTGTCGCACGCTGCAAGCATTTAACCGACTTGAGAAAAGAGTTGATGTACAACAATGGCGTGCCAAAAATACTCGTCGGCCAAGACAACTGGCATTTGTTATTGGCCAGCGAGGTTCGCAGAGGTCCAAGACACCAACCAATTGCGTCACTTACAGCGATGGGTTGGACACTACATGGCGCGCATAGTAGTTTACTACGACAACAAGTACATCATGTCAATAGAATAACAACTGATGACAATTTGGATCATCAGTTGCGCGAATATTTCGCCATAGAATCGCTGTGCATAAACCCACAGCGACCCGCCTCTGACCCAACAAGAAGGGCAGAGGACATTTTGAATCGATCAACTGTCCAATTAGAGAATGGACACATCGAAACCGCCATGCTTTGGCGTAATGAGCATGCTGAGATGCCAGATAGTTTTGAGACAGCTCTGAAGAGGCTCGTCTCAACAGAAAAGAAGCTGGACAAGAACCAGGAACTTCTAAGAAGATACTCAGACCAGATGGACTCGCTAATTGCGAAAGGGTACGCTGAAAGGGCACCCGCAATTAGCACGCCGGGCAAAACTTGGTACCTCCCGCACTTCGATGTCTTCAATCCAATGAAGCCAGACAAACTTCGCATCGTACATGACGCTGCTGCCAAATCGAGAGGAATGTCACTGAATGACTTCCTGCTAACTGGGCCCGACCTATTACAGTCGCTGCCAGGCGTAATGATGCGGTTTCGCCGTCACTGCGTTGCAATAACCGGTGACATAGCGGAGATGTTCATGCAAGTGAAGGTGCGGAGCCAAGACCGAGACGCGCTTCGCTACCTGTGGAGGGGAAACCGCAGAGAAGGAGCGCCAGAAGAATATAGAATGACGTCCATCATTTTCGGCGCAGCCAGTTCGCCTTGCACAGCAATTTTTGCAAAGAACTGGAACGCAAACAAATATATAGAAAAGCACTCTGAAGCTGTGGATGCTATACTACGTAGTCATTATATGGATGACTACCTAGATAGTTATAGAACTATCGAGAAGGCGGCAGAAGTCGCTAGTATGGTGCGAAAAATACACCTACAGGCGAGGTTTGAACTTTGAGCTCGCAGCTCCTAGAAAAAATGGACCCATCGCACATACAAACTGAGATGGTATCCATTGGAGATATAGATACATCGGAAAAGATACTCGGCCTCATATGGAGGCCAGGCGAAGACACGCTGGGTTTCAACCTCACACTCGCGCGTCTGCCTGAGGGTATCTTGGACCGAGAGGCGCCCACCAAGCGAGAGGCGCTCAAAATAGTCGCGTCGCTATACGACCCACTCGGACTCGCCTCACCAGTAACCATCAAGGCGAAGCAAATATTGCAAGAAGCATGGAGGCGAGGCGTCGACTGGGATCAGAGGCTAGATGTTGACCTAGCATTACAATGGAAAATTTGGGTACAACATTTACGCCAACTAAAAAACGTTAGCGTACCAAGATGCTATCCTGGGTATAGCGACGCTATAGACATGCAGGTGCATGTGTTCACTGATGCAAGCGAGATGGCATATGCTACCGCTGTATACTGGCGGGCCACGACCGTGGAAGGCAAGCATTTAATAAGCCTTGTTATGGCGAAAGCGCGGGTGGCCCCACTGAAACTGCTTTCGATACCGAGACTCGAACTTCAGGCCGCGGTATTGGGAACCCGCGTAGCCGCAGCAGTGATGAGTGAACACGACTGCAAGCCCACGTCAGTAACGTATTGGTCAGATAGCAAGACCGTACTGACCTGGATTAGAAGAGGAGCGAGAGTATACAAACCTTTCGTTGCTCACAGAATAGCTGCTATTGAAGACAATAGCAAAGTCGAAGATTGGCGATGGATACCCACCAAGATGAACATCGCTGATGCAGCAACCCGTGACGTGCCACTGCGGTTCAACTCGGACCACGAGTGGTACTGCGGGCCGAGATTCTTGTCTCTTGGGCCCGAATTATGGCCCACAGAGAAACCTCCGACTACAGACGACACGGGAGAAGAAAAGGCTTTCGTTGTCACAGAAGGGGACAAGAAGAGCTTCATAGAAGCCGTTCCAGAGCCAAGCAGATTCTCCAGATGGGAGCGACTGCTTCGTGCGACCGCCACAGTTCTGCGTTTTATATCTCTTTGCAAAATAGAACAGAGATAACGTCCTATAAACGGACAAGAAAAAACGCTGAAAAGGACCCAGACTGGCGCCAGAAGCCCGCTGCACCTGCACAGAAGCAGAAGCAGGCATGCAGAGCCCCAACCCAGGTCAACAGACAAATTATAGAAGCAGAATTTCTCCAAGAAGCTGAGAAAATACTTGTCCAGGTCGCACAACAACAATCGTTCGCTTCAGAGTTAGCGAATGTTGAAGAAATAAATAAGAATAGCTCGCTGCGACCTTTACAAATTCAGGTCGTCGACAGCGTGCTGCGACTAAGAAGTCGCATAGTAGCTACGCAAGAAGTAGCTGAAGAAGTGATGCGCCCGCCTATATTACATGGCGACCATCACATAACGCAGCTGTACATAGACTGGACACATCGCAGTCTACAACATAGTGGCACCGAACTCACAATTAATGAGGTACGGCAGCACTACTGGGTCGTGAAGATGCGACCCACAGCGAAGAAGGTGATAGCGAGATGCCTGCATTGCGGTATACGCAAGGCACAGCCACCAGTACCTGCGACCGGCGACCACCCGAAAACGCGCCTCGCTCATCATAAGAGGCCGTTTACATATACCGGGCTCGACTATTTCGGCCCGCTATCCGTCACCGTCGGTCGGCAGCATCAAAAGAGATACGTAGCACTATTTACGTGTCTCACATCAAGGGCGGTGCACCTTGAAATCGCCGCCAGCCTTAGCGCAGACTCCGCCATATTGGCGCTGCGCCGATTCGCCGCACGCAGAGGATGCCCAGCTGAGATACACTCAGACAATGGCACCAACATGCACGGCGCCGACAGAGAGCTGCGAGACGCCTTCAAAACAGAGGCAAGTCGTAGAGGCATTGTGTGGCGCTTTATAACGCCATCAGCGCCATTCATGGGAGGCGCCTGGGAGCGCCTAGTTCGTTGTGTAAAAAACACACTATACAATGTACTTACAGAGAAACACCCCACCGAAGAGGTGTTGTCCACACTGATTTGTGAGGCAGAGTACATTGTAAATAGCCGACCATTGACGCACGTGTCGGTAGATGGTGATGATGATGAATCCATCACACCGAATCACCTTTTGCTCGGTGGGTCAGCCAGACTACCTACACCTGGCACGTTCACCGAGCAAGATATAGACAGCAGGAAAATATGGCGACGATCACAGATCCTCGCTGATATGTTCTGGAGTCGCTGGGTCAGAGAGTACCTGCCGGAGCTCCAAAACCGGCGGGAGCCACATAGTAGTGGGCCCAAACTTAAAGTGGGTGACCCTGTCCTGATAGCCGACGGCCAGCTGCCCCGCAATACGTGGCCGCGAGGCCGCATTGTGGCCGTATATCCAGGAATCGACGGAGAAATCCGGACCGCTGAGGTACGCACACTTGGCGGTACCTTGAAGCGTCCGGTGAAGAAACTCGTCCCACTGCCCCAGTAACCAGAGATGCCGGAGCGGCGACCGTCCTCTCGGTGGGCCTGGCCGGCAGCCGAGAAATGCCGTCCGTCGCTCACCGAAGGAATGCAGCGCCGCGCCGACAGCACTTCAAGTCGACACAGCGAGTCGACACAGCACTGCACGGCGGGAGATATGTTCGCGACGAAGCGTCATCAACCATACTAAATGGTTCATAAAAGTTAAAGTTTGTATGTGTAGACATGTCTGCTCACCACGGCGCGCCATCTAATACTGAAATGATTTTAGAGGCACTTTCATATTTATACTAAAATTTTACCTACATTTTTTGAGATAGTAGTATGATGTTTTTAGTATTTGTCAGTATGTTATAGGGTTCAATAGTTCACCCTTAATAGAGTAAAAGCATTAGAAAGCATACTGATAAGAGTTATCATAGCAAAAAACATAAATTTCTGTCGTACGATACGTCATTGCTCGACGACGGATTAGTTCCGAATGGCCCGCGAGGTGGCCCCACCCGATATATATACTTTTGGAGTTTTTTGGAAAAATTATAGTAATTAAAATCATGTTTTTAAGGGCTTATCCTATGTACTGGACATGAAATCGGTACATAATGATGAAACTATGTGAAAACCACATAGTTTCTGCTATGTAAATATGAATATTGACTTGATATCTCAAACACCAAATATATGGTTTTAGGTCATTTTAGGGTATATGGGAGACCTAGACCGAGACAGGAAACCTATATACACCTCATAGTTAGCGTAGTCTTTTATATAAAGCCCATTTACTTGAGATATCAAGTCGGTATATAATAGAAAACTGCTGTTTATCTGGTTTTCGGCAAATGCTTACGGGTTTAGGTGCCCTAAGTACCTAGAAAACATATAGGTGTACTGGTAAAAGTACTACCATTGGAAAGCTTGCTAAAAGGGCTTCCAGGCGGTTTCTAGATGGGAAGAATCGCTTGGATAGTCAGCGAGATAAACAGTCGTGAAAAATGTAAACAACGTAAAACGTTGAAATTTGTAGACCCTTCAGGTGGAATAACTCCATGAAGGGAATAGATGTACTCATGGTGTAAGTACTTTCTGATGGCTTGCTGGACTAGCTACCAAGCCATCACTTTGGAGCGAAAATCGCTCAAGTAGTTTAAGTACAATTCCAGAAAATAGGTTTCTGGAAATGTAATTTTAGTCAGTTTTTGGCATTCCCCGGGACTATACACCCCTGGGAATTCCGAAAATAAGGAATTTTTGGGGACCACCCGATGGCCCGATAAACGCACCATCGTGTCGTCCCAATCTTGTTAGGGTTTTATGAATAGTTTCTCTGATAGCTGGGCGCAAAGAAAGTGACCAGCTATCGAATTTGTACATATCGAGGCACCTTATGTGCATATAGCCTAGATAGACTTATATGAACACTAGAAATGTAAAGTGTGGTCTATCGGCTACCAGAATCCCCATAATAGGCGGTGATTGTCTGATTAGCCTAAGTAGGAAGTCCTAAAGTCGGTGAAATGACTTAGGAATTAATAGATTCATTACATAAGGGATGATATCCCATAGAAGATTCCCGAAAATAAGCTTTTTCTAGACGTCAACAGACAGCCTGCTATTGGCACCAGCAGGTCAACCCAACCTATAGATATCCTTAGGCTAGGTTAAAAGCTATTAAGGTTTTAACCGAGAAATAAAGGAAATTGTTCCTTTGTTTCATGGAATTAGTCTAGGGAAGCTATCAATACCTGGAAATTAGGTATATGGATTAGATACAGAGATAGGGGGCGTTACTGTGTTACAGTACGAAGAAATCCAGCTATTGATAGCACCGTGGAAGGGGTGCGGTAACCCTATTTACCAAATGTTGATAAGGGTTTTTTACAGAAATAAAAATGATTTTCGGCGAGAATTTGCGGGGCTCTCAATAATGGCACGGTCCGAGGGTATATACACCCCCCGGGCCCAAATAGAATTTGTAGTCATCCAAAGCTAGTCGCTTGTACTTGTCTTAGTAAATAAGAAGTAATTCTTATATAGAATCAAGTCTCAGAAATTGTTGAGAGCCCTAGAATCGTGCCGTGTACTGAATAACTTAGTGTTTCATTTAATTCATCAACTTCAACCCTTATGAAGACACCCCTTTTCGATCCTGTCGAGCTGAACCTCGGGACCTGGACACCAGGAGTGCTGATCCAGAAGTAGGCAACCCAGAACCTGGAAATAACTCGAGTACAGCCAACACATCGTTGAATCGTTAGAGTCGATTTGCAACCTTACGTCGCTGATGCAGCCAGGCATCCAAGAACCTTGTCTTCGTGGTGTGATAGGGGCGTTCAGCGGCAATGGCCAGAAGGTTTATGCCCTTCTTTTCTCGGGGCCAGTGAACACGCTACGTCCAGCACATCTTATGGTCCTATCGAGCCGAATTTTGGAGCCTGGAGAGCCCCAGGACGTCGGGAACAGCAGATCCAGAAAAAACAACTGGGTGCCTGCATATTAATTCGGCTACGTGCAACACAACGTTGACCCGTTCGAGCCGAAATTCGAAGTCTGGAGCGCCCCAGGACGTCAGGAAGAAACAGTGGTGGAATTAATTTTTCGAATTTTGGGGAAATTAATTTCACAAATAAACCAAAAATCGACGTGCACTGCAGGGAATAAGTCCTACGTGCCCTATTTGCCGCTGGATCTATGAGGTAAAATTCTGGAGACAGTTATTGAAAATACCCTATTTTTTCAATAATTTTAAGAAAATAGAAGAAATTTTCTGTGAGCCGCAAAATGCTGTATGAAGACTGATACGCATCCTTGAAGCCCCAAGAATAGTTCCTGAAGACTTATCGCTGAAAACTACCCTATGTTATCAGTGATTTGTTCTAGAACTGAACGCTTGTTTATTCAACCAAGAATACTCGTTCAGAAGACTGGATTGCGTCTTTGACGCGGAAGAATAGTTCCTGAAGACTTATCGCTGAAAACTACCCTTATGTTTTTAGCGATTTGTTTAAAAAACGAGCGCCCGTCAGAAAAATACAAGACGTGCGTTTAGAAGGCTGATGTGCATCCTTGACGATTGAAGAATAATTCCTGAAGCCTTATGACTGAAAACAACCCCTATGTTTTCAGGAAATTTTGAAGACTGAATTTTCGTCAGTGAATGGTAGAAACGTACTCTGAAGACTTAGATACGTTTCGGATGTACTGACTATGCGGTTCCTGAAGCACTATCACTGAAAATAACTTTGACGTTTCGGTGATTTATTTGAAGATTGAATTTTCTTCAATCAAGCAAGATACGTGCTCTGAAGATTGATGCACGGCTCTGATGCTTTGGACAAGCAGGTCCTGAAGCATTACCACCGAAAAGTAACCTTGACTTTTCGGTGATTTAGAATTTGATTGAATTATAGTCAATCAAATAGAACATACACGTTTATGGGAAAAAATGAACTTGTATAAGCAGATGCCTGAAGCTTCCTGAAGACTTATCACTGACCGTAAGTTTTTAGTGATTTTTTATTTGAAGATTGAATTATAGTCAATCGAAGTGGAGGTTAACTTCTGGAGATCGTCGGTTCGAACACAAGCCCGGAACTGGGACTTATCTTTGAAAACAAACTTCGGTTTTCAAAAGAAAATATTTGAACAACAATGCCGGTCACCAGATCCCAAGGCAAGGCGCCGGAGGCATGGACCGTGGAGTTGGATCAACCAGTTGGCATCAGACATGAGCTGCCGCCGTGTTCACCTTCCACAACCGAAGGGACCGAGCCGTCGGACGAGCAGCGCCATCTAGCGCCTCAAACTGAAAGCACTCCGACGCATCAACCAATAGAAACTGATCAAGCGGTTTCTACCAGAGTAACCAGATTAGAAGGAGCTTCAGACACAACATTGAAACCTTCTCAGAAAGAGAAGATTTTCGAAGAAGACAGACGTACAGCGATGCCGATGACTACCCGGGGTGACGCCCGTATCGAACATAGCCGTCCGCCGTCAACTAGAGTGACTCGGTCACGAAAAAACATAGACAAAGCTCGCGAAGACTTACTCAAAATTAAGTTGGAGCTTGCACAATTGGCACTTCAGAGAGCGGAGGAAGAGGGTTCCGAAGCTGAATACTTGGATGACAGAAACTCGAATGACGAGTACGTGCGTTCATGGCTAGAAGAGGCACCAGAACCTCAGCCTGAGAAGGAGGATAACGTCGTTGAAGGGGGAACCAGAAATTCTATGCATAGACCCCTGACTGCGGCCGCCACCAAATCACAAATAGAAGGTCAGCATCCTAAGGAGAAAGAAGTGCGAAAGCCTCCAGTTGCAGCGTCAGCTGAGTGTACAGGAGGTCAGAGGGATAGTCTCCGTCCATTCTTGACGGAGTTGACGTCCGCTATAGCGTCGCTAGCCGACAGAAAAATAGAACAGCGGGACCAACCGAACCCCTCTGCGTCGAAATTCGTCATGACATTGCCGAATTTCAATGGTTCTCATACTGAATGGCTATCATTT
Organism: Orthosia incerta; assembly: GCA_948252205.1. Taxonomy (NCBI): domain Eukaryota; kingdom Metazoa; phylum Arthropoda; class Insecta; order Lepidoptera; family Noctuidae; genus Orthosia; species Orthosia incerta. Next base: position 24,034,225 of record OX411759.1, on the reverse strand, counting down.
CGGGCCATATATGAGACAACTCGAGCGTACTTTACGGACATCGAGAATACAGCGAGGCTGAGGAGAAGCTTACATGGACGTGCAATGGAAACCGTCAGCTCAGAACTCATCGGACATGCCAGGCCCGATGACATCATGAAGGAACTCGAGCTGCAGTTCGGCCGCCCAGACTCCATAGCGCAAGCTGAAACAGATAGATTACGCGGACTGCCGCGCTGCAGTGAGTCACCAAGAGACATCTGCGCGTTTGCAAGTCGCGTAAGAGGTGCTGTAGTCACGCTCCGCGCGTTAAAAAAGGGTCATTACCTTATGAACGCGGAGCTTATGCGATTGTTAACAGAGAAGTTACCCAATTCGCTACGAGCACAATGGTACCGATCATATTCGGAGAAGTACCAATCGGTGCCAGATATTTCATTGTTCAGTAATTTCATATCTGAACAGGCACACTTCTGTAGTCCATTCGCCCCACCCGAAGGCATCGCTTCGGCCGAGGCGAACACCAACAGACGCGTCACACAAAGGACGCATATAGCTACGGACCAACCGGTAGGAAAATGCCGTGTTTGCGACGTGGGACATCACTACGCCACTGGATGTGCACAATTCAGGGGCGTAGCTGTCGAGAAAAGATGGGAGCTAGCGAAAAAACATGATCTATGTTATCGCTGCCTTCAACATCGACGAGGCAACCACACTTGTAGGAGAAAACAGTGTGGCCAAGACGGGTTCAGAGATACGCACCATCGGCTTCTTCATAAGAAGAAGCAACAACAGAGGGAAGCCAACAAGAAGCCCGATGTTCCTGAATCCCGCAAGGATCCTCAGGAAACGGTGGCCAGTTTCGGGTCACCATCGAGCCAGGCGTACCTAAAGATAGTGCCGGTCTGGGTCATCGGACCGGCGGGAGAGGTAGCAACATACGCTCTCCTAGACGATGGGTCCACCGTTTCGCTGATGGATGAAGACATCGCGAGGCAAGTCGGGGCAGAGGGCCCTGTGGACCCGCTCAAGATCGGTGCGATAGGCAACACCATGCTCACCACCCCATGCTCAAGAAGAGTCAAGGTGACACTGGTTAGCCCGCAAGAGAGAAGGGTACAATTCAAAGCACGTACTATACCTAAACTCAGCTTGGCAAAACAAACAGTGAGCGATAGAGTTGTCGCACGCTGCAAGCATTTAACCGACTTGAGAAAAGAGTTGATGTACAACAATGGCGTGCCAAAAATACTCGTCGGCCAAGACAACTGGCATTTGTTATTGGCCAGCGAGGTTCGCAGAGGTCCAAGACACCAACCAATTGCGTCACTTACAGCGATGGGTTGGACACTACATGGCGCGCATAGTAGTTTACTACGACAACAAGTACATCATGTCAATAGAATAACAACTGATGACAATTTGGATCATCAGTTGCGCGAATATTTCGCCATAGAATCGCTGTGCATAAACCCACAGCGACCCGCCTCTGACCCAACAAGAAGGGCAGAGGACATTTTGAATCGATCAACTGTCCAATTAGAGAATGGACACATCGAAACCGCCATGCTTTGGCGTAATGAGCATGCTGAGATGCCAGATAGTTTTGAGACAGCTCTGAAGAGGCTCGTCTCAACAGAAAAGAAGCTGGACAAGAACCAGGAACTTCTAAGAAGATACTCAGACCAGATGGACTCGCTAATTGCGAAAGGGTACGCTGAAAGGGCACCCGCAATTAGCACGCCGGGCAAAACTTGGTACCTCCCGCACTTCGATGTCTTCAATCCAATGAAGCCAGACAAACTTCGCATCGTACATGACGCTGCTGCCAAATCGAGAGGAATGTCACTGAATGACTTCCTGCTAACTGGGCCCGACCTATTACAGTCGCTGCCAGGCGTAATGATGCGGTTTCGCCGTCACTGCGTTGCAATAACCGGTGACATAGCGGAGATGTTCATGCAAGTGAAGGTGCGGAGCCAAGACCGAGACGCGCTTCGCTACCTGTGGAGGGGAAACCGCAGAGAAGGAGCGCCAGAAGAATATAGAATGACGTCCATCATTTTCGGCGCAGCCAGTTCGCCTTGCACAGCAATTTTTGCAAAGAACTGGAACGCAAACAAATATATAGAAAAGCACTCTGAAGCTGTGGATGCTATACTACGTAGTCATTATATGGATGACTACCTAGATAGTTATAGAACTATCGAGAAGGCGGCAGAAGTCGCTAGTATGGTGCGAAAAATACACCTACAGGCGAGGTTTGAACTTTGAGCTCGCAGCTCCTAGAAAAAATGGACCCATCGCACATACAAACTGAGATGGTATCCATTGGAGATATAGATACATCGGAAAAGATACTCGGCCTCATATGGAGGCCAGGCGAAGACACGCTGGGTTTCAACCTCACACTCGCGCGTCTGCCTGAGGGTATCTTGGACCGAGAGGCGCCCACCAAGCGAGAGGCGCTCAAAATAGTCGCGTCGCTATACGACCCACTCGGACTCGCCTCACCAGTAACCATCAAGGCGAAGCAAATATTGCAAGAAGCATGGAGGCGAGGCGTCGACTGGGATCAGAGGCTAGATGTTGACCTAGCATTACAATGGAAAATTTGGGTACAACATTTACGCCAACTAAAAAACGTTAGCGTACCAAGATGCTATCCTGGGTATAGCGACGCTATAGACATGCAGGTGCATGTGTTCACTGATGCAAGCGAGATGGCATATGCTACCGCTGTATACTGGCGGGCCACGACCGTGGAAGGCAAGCATTTAATAAGCCTTGTTATGGCGAAAGCGCGGGTGGCCCCACTGAAACTGCTTTCGATACCGAGACTCGAACTTCAGGCCGCGGTATTGGGAACCCGCGTAGCCGCAGCAGTGATGAGTGAACACGACTGCAAGCCCACGTCAGTAACGTATTGGTCAGATAGCAAGACCGTACTGACCTGGATTAGAAGAGGAGCGAGAGTATACAAACCTTTCGTTGCTCACAGAATAGCTGCTATTGAAGACAATAGCAAAGTCGAAGATTGGCGATGGATACCCACCAAGATGAACATCGCTGATGCAGCAACCCGTGACGTGCCACTGCGGTTCAACTCGGACCACGAGTGGTACTGCGGGCCGAGATTCTTGTCTCTTGGGCCCGAATTATGGCCCACAGAGAAACCTCCGACTACAGACGACACGGGAGAAGAAAAGGCTTTCGTTGTCACAGAAGGGGACAAGAAGAGCTTCATAGAAGCCGTTCCAGAGCCAAGCAGATTCTCCAGATGGGAGCGACTGCTTCGTGCGACCGCCACAGTTCTGCGTTTTATATCTCTTTGCAAAATAGAACAGAGATAACGTCCTATAAACGGACAAGAAAAAACGCTGAAAAGGACCCAGACTGGCGCCAGAAGCCCGCTGCACCTGCACAGAAGCAGAAGCAGGCATGCAGAGCCCCAACCCAGGTCAACAGACAAATTATAGAAGCAGAATTTCTCCAAGAAGCTGAGAAAATACTTGTCCAGGTCGCACAACAACAATCGTTCGCTTCAGAGTTAGCGAATGTTGAAGAAATAAATAAGAATAGCTCGCTGCGACCTTTACAAATTCAGGTCGTCGACAGCGTGCTGCGACTAAGAAGTCGCATAGTAGCTACGCAAGAAGTAGCTGAAGAAGTGATGCGCCCGCCTATATTACATGGCGACCATCACATAACGCAGCTGTACATAGACTGGACACATCGCAGTCTACAACATAGTGGCACCGAACTCACAATTAATGAGGTACGGCAGCACTACTGGGTCGTGAAGATGCGACCCACAGCGAAGAAGGTGATAGCGAGATGCCTGCATTGCGGTATACGCAAGGCACAGCCACCAGTACCTGCGACCGGCGACCACCCGAAAACGCGCCTCGCTCATCATAAGAGGCCGTTTACATATACCGGGCTCGACTATTTCGGCCCGCTATCCGTCACCGTCGGTCGGCAGCATCAAAAGAGATACGTAGCACTATTTACGTGTCTCACATCAAGGGCGGTGCACCTTGAAATCGCCGCCAGCCTTAGCGCAGACTCCGCCATATTGGCGCTGCGCCGATTCGCCGCACGCAGAGGCTGCCCAGCTGAGATACACTCAGACAATGGCACCAACATGCACGGCGCCGACAGAGAGCTGCGAGACGCCTTCAAAACAGAGGCAAGTCGTAGAGGCATTGTGTGGCGCTTTATAACGCCATCAGCGCCATTCATGGGAGGCGCCTGGGAGCGCCTAGTTCGTTGTGTAAAAAACACACTATACAATGTACTTACAGAGAAACACCCCACCGAAGAGGTGTTGTCCACACTGATTTGTGAGGCAGAGTACATTGTAAATAGCCGACCATTGACGCACGTGTCGGTAGATGGTGATGATGATGAATCCATCACACCGAATCACCTTTTGCTCGGTGGGTCAGCCAGACTACCTACACCTGGCACGTTCACCGAGCAAGATATAGACAGCAGGAAAATATGGCGACGATCACAGATCCTCGCTGATATGTTCTGGAGTCGCTGGGTCAGAGAGTACCTGCCGGAGCTCCAAAACCGGCGGGAGCCACATAGTAGTGGGCCCAAACTTAAAGTGGGTGACCCTGTCCTGATAGCCGACGGCCAGCTGCCCCGCAATACGTGGCCGCGAGGCCGCATTGTGGCCGTATATCCAGGAATCGACGGAGAAATCCGGACCGCTGAGGTACGCACACTTGGCGGTACCTTGAAGCGTCCGGTGAAGAAACTCGTCCCACTGCCCCAGTAACCAGAGATGCCGGAGCGGCGACCGTCCTCTCGGTGGGCCTGGCCGGCAGCCGAGAAATGCCGTCCGTCGCTCACCGAAGGAATGCAGCGCCGCGCCGACAGCACTTCAAGTCGACACAGCGAGTCGACACAGCACTGCACGGCGGGAGATATGTTCGCGACGAAGCGTCATCAACCATACTAAATGGTTCATAAAAGTTAAAGTTTGTATGTGTAGACATGTCTGCTCACCACGGCGCGCCATCTAATACTGAAATGATTTTAGAGGCACTTTCATATTTATACTAAAATTTTACCTACATTTTTTGAGATAGTAGTATGATGTTTTTAGTATTTGTCAGTATGTTATAGGGTTCAATAGTTCACCCTTAATAGAGTAAAAGCATTAGAAAGCATACTGATAAGAGTTATCATAGCAAAAAACATAAATTTCTGTCGTACGATACGTCATTGCTCGACGACGGATTAGTTCCGAATGGCCCGCGAGGTGGCCCCACCCGATATATATACTTTTGGAGTTTTTTGGAAAAATTATAGTAATTAAAATCATGTTTTTAAGGGCTTATCCTATGTACTGGACATGAAATCGGTACATAATGATGAAACTATGTGAAAACCACATAGTTTCTGCTATGTAAATATGAATATTGACTTGATATCTCAAACACCAAATATATGGTTTTAGGTCATTTTAGGGTATATGGGAGACCTAGACCGAGACAGGAAACCTATATACACCTCATAGTTAGCGTAGTCTTTTATATAAAGCCCATTTACTTGAGATATCAAGTCGGTATATAATAGAAAACTGCTGTTTATCTGGTTTTCGGCAAATGCTTACGGGTTTAGGTGCCCTAAGTACCTAGAAAACATATAGGTGTACTGGTAAAAGTACTACCATTGGAAAGCTTGCTAAAAGGGCTTCCAGGCGGTTTCTAGATGGGAAGAATCGCTTGGATAGTCAGCGAGATAAACAGTCGTGAAAAATGTAAACAACGTAAAACGTTGAAATTTGTAGACCCTTCAGGTGGAATAACTCCATGAAGGGAATAGATGTACTCATGGTGTAAGTACTTTCTGATGGCTTGCTGGACTAGCTACCAAGCCATCACTTTGGAGCGAAAATCGCTCAAGTAGTTTAAGTACAATTCCAGAAAATAGGTTTCTGGAAATGTAATTTTAGTCAGTTTTTGGCATTCCCCGGGACTATACACCCCTGGGAATTCCGAAAATAAGGAATTTTTGGGGACCTCCCGATGGCCCGATAAACGCACCATCGTGTCGTCCCAATCTTGTTAGGGTTTTATGAATAGTTTCTCTGATAGCTGGGCGCAAAGAAAGTGACCAGCTATCGAATTTGTACATATCGAGGCACCTTATGTGCATATAGCCTAGATAGACTTATATGAACACTAGAAATGTAAAGTGTGGTCTATCGGCTACCAGAATCCCCATAATAGGCGGTGATTGTCTGATTAGCCTAAGTAGGAAGTCCTAAAGTCGGTGAAATGACTTAGGAATTAATAGATTCATTACATAAGGGATGATATCCCATAGAAGATTCCCGAAAATAAGCTTTTTCTAGACGTCAACAGACAGCCTGCTATTGGCACCAGCAGGTCAACCCAACCTATAGATATCCTTAGGCTAGGTTAAAAGCTATTAAGGTTTTAACCGAGAAATAAAGGAAATTGTTCCTTTGTTTCATGGAATTAGTCTAGGGAAGCTATCAATACCTGGAAATTAGGTATATGGATTAGATACAGAGATAGGGGGCGTTACTGTGTTACAGTACGAAGAAATCCAGCTATTGATAGCACCGTGGAAGGGGTGCGGTAACCCTATTTACCAAATGTTGATAAGGGTTTTTTACAGAAATAAAAATGATTTTCGGCGAGAATTTGCGGGGCTCTCAATAATGGCACGGTCCGAGGGTATATACACCCCCCGGGCCCAAATAGAATTTGTAGTCATCCAAAGCTAGTCGCTTGTACTTGTCTTAGTAAATAAGAAGTAATTCTTATATAGAATCAAGTCTCAGAAATTGTTGAGAGCCCTAGAATCGTGCCGTGTACTGAATAACTTAGTGTTTCATTTAATTCATCAACTTCAACCCTTATGAAGACACCCCTTTTCGATCCTGTCGAGCTGAACCTCGGGACCTGGACACCAGGAGTGCTGATCCAGAAGTAGGCAACCCAGAACCTGGAAATAACTCGAGTACAGCCAACACATCGTTGAATCGTTAGAGTCGATTTGCAACCTTACGTCGCTGATGCAGCCAGGCATCCAAGAACCTTGTCTTCGTGGTGTGATAGGGGCGTTCAGCGGCAATGGCCAGAAGGTTTATGCCCTTCTTTTCTCGGGGCCAGTGAACACGCTACGTCCAGCACATCTTATGGTCCTATCGAGCCGAATTTTGGAGCCTGGAGAGCCCCAGGACGTCGGGAACAGCAGATCCAGAAAAAACAACTGGGTGCCTGCATATTAATTCGGCTACGTGCAACACAACGTTGACCCGTTCGAGCCGAAATTCGAAGTCTGGAGCGCCCCAGGACGTCAGGAAGAAACAGTGGTGGAATTAATTTTTCGAATTTTGGGGAAATTAATTTCACAAATAAACCAAAAATCGACGTGCACTGCAGGGAATAAGTCCTACGTGCCCTATTTGCCGCTGGATCTATGAGGTAAAATTCTGGAGACAGTTATTGAAAATACCCTATTTTTTCAATAATTTTAAGAAAATAGAAGAAATTTTCTGTGAGCCGCAAAATGCTGTATGAAGACTGATACGCATCCTTGAAGCCCCAAGAATAGTTCCTGAAGACTTATCGCTGAAAACTACCCTATGTTATCAGTGATTTGTTCTAGAACTGAACGCTTGTTTATTCAACCAAGAATACTCGTTCAGAAGACTGGATTGCGTCTTTGACGCGGAAGAATAGTTCCTGAAGACTTATCGCTGAAAACTACCCTTATGTTTTTAGCGATTTGTTTAAAAAACGAGCGCCCGTCAGAAAAATACAAGACGTGCGTTTAGAAGGCTGATGTGCATCCTTGACGATTGAAGAATAATTCCTGAAGCCTTATGACTGAAAACAACCCCTATGTTTTCAGGAAATTTTGAAGACTGAATTTTCGTCAGTGAATGGTAGAAACGTACTCTGAAGACTTAGATACGTTTCGGATGTACTGACTATGCGGTTCCTGAAGCACTATCACTGAAAATAACTTTGACGTTTCGGTGATTTATTTGAAGATTGAATTTTCTTCAATCAAGCAAGATACGTGCTCTGAAGATTGATGCACGGCTCTGATGCTTTGGACAAGCAGGTCCTGAAGCATTACCACCGAAAAGTAACCTTGACTTTTCGGTGATTTAGAATTTGATTGAATTATAGTCAATCAAATAGAACATACACGTTTATGGGAAAAAATGAACTTGTATAAGCAGATGCCTGAAGCTTCCTGAAGACTTATCACTGACCGTAAGTTTTTAGTGATTTTTTATTTGAAGATTGAATTATAGTCAATCGAAGTGGAGGTTAACTTCTGGAGATCGTCGGTTCGAACACAAGCCCGGAACTGGGACTTATCTTTGAAAACAAACTTCGGTTTTCAAAAGAAAATATTTGAACAACAATGCCGGTCACCAGATCCCAAGGCTAGGCGCCGGAGGCATGGACCGTGGAGTTGGATCAACCAGTTGGCATCAGACATGAGCTGCCGCCGTGTTCACCTTCCACAACCGAAGGGACCGAGCCGTCGGACGAGCAGCGCCATCTAGCGCCTCAAACTGAAAGCACTCCGACGCATCAACCAATAGAAACTGATCAAGCGGTTTCTACCAGAGTAACCAGATTAGAAGGAGCTTCAGACACAACATTGAAACCTTCTCAGAAAGAGAAGATTTTCGAAGAAGACAGACGTACAGCGATGCCGATGACTACCCGGGGTGACGCCCGTATCGAACATAGCCGTCCGCCGTCAACTAGAGTGACTCGGTCACGAAAAAACATAGACAAAGCTCGCGAAGACTTACTCAAAATTAAGTTGGAGCTTGCACAATTGGCACTTCAGAGAGCGGAGGAAGAGGGTTCCGAAGCTGAATACTTGGATGACAGAAACTCGAATGACGAGTACGTGCGTTCATGGCTAGAAGAGGCACCAGAACCTCAGCCTGAGAAGGAGGATAACGTCGTTGAAGGGGGAACCAGAAATTCTATGCATAGACCCCTGACTGCGGCCGCCACCAAATCGCAAATAGAAGGTCAGCATCCTAAGGAGAAAGAAGTGCGAAAGCCTCCAGTTGCAGCGTCAGCTGAGTGTACAGGAGGTCAGAGGGATAGTCTCCGTCCATTCTTGACGGAGTTGACGTCCGCTATAGCGTCGCTAGCCGACAGAAAAATAGAACAGCGGGACCAACCGAACCCCTCTGCGTCGAAATTCGTCATGACATTGCCGAATTTCAATGGTTCTCATACTGAATGGCTATCATTTCGGGCCATATATGAGACAACTCGAGCGTACTTTACGGACATCGAGAATACAGCGAGGCTGAGGAGAAGCTTACATGGACGTGCAATGGAAACCGTCAGCTCAGAACTCATCGGACATGCCAGGCCCGATGACATCATGAAGGAACTCGAGCTGCAGTTCGGCCGCCCAGACTCCATAGCGCAAGCTGAAACAGATAGATTACGCGGACTGCCGCGCTGCAGTGAGTCACCAAGAGACATCTGCGCGTTTGCAAGTCGCGTAAGAGGTGCTGTAGTCACGCTCCGCGCGTTAAAAAAGGGTCATTACCTTATGAACGCGGAGCTTATGCGATTGTTAACAGAGAAGTTACCCAATTCGCTACGAGCACAATGGTACCGATCATATTCGGAGAAGTACCAATCGGTGCCAGATATTTCATTGTTCAGTAATTTCATATCTGAACAGGCACACTTCTGTAGTCCATTCGCCCCACCCGAAGGCATCGCTTCGGCCGAGGCGAACACCAACAGACGCGTCACACAAAGGACGCATATAGCTACGGACCAACCGGTAGGAAAATGCCGTGTTTGCGACGTGGGACATCACTACGCCACTGGATGTGCACAATTCAGGGGCGTAGCTGTCGAGAAAAGATGGGAGCTAGCGAAAAAACATGATCTATGTTATCGCTGCCTTCAACATCGACGAGGCAACCACACTTGTAGGAGAAAACAGTGTGGCCAAGACGGGTGCAGAGATACGCACCATCGGCTTCTTCATAAGAAGAAGCAACAACAGAGGGAAGCCAACAAGAAGCCCGATGTTCCTGAATCCCGCAAGGATCCTCAGGAAACGGTGGCCAGTTTCGGGTCACCATCGAGCCAGGCGTACCTAAAGATAGTGCCGGTCTGGGTCATCGGACCGGCGGGAGAGGTAGCAACATACGCTCTCCTAGACGATGGGTCCACCGTTTCGCTGATGGATGAAGACATCGCGAGGCAAGTCGGGGCAGAGGGCCCTGTGGACCCGCTCAAGATCGGTGCGATAGGCAACACCATGCTCACCACCCCATGCTCAAGAAGAGTCAAGGTGACACTGGTTAGCCCGCAAGAGAGAAGGGTACAATTCAAAGCACGTACTATACCTAAACTCAGCTTGGCAAAACAAACAGTGAGCGATAGAGTTGTCGCACGCTGCAAGCATTTAACCGACTTGAGAAAAGAGTTGATGTACAACAATGGCGTGCCAAAAATACTCGTCGGCCAAGACAACTGGCATTTGTTATTGGCCAGCGAGGTTCGCAGAGGTCCAAGACACCAACCAATTGCGTCACTTACAGCGATGGGTTGGACACTACATGGCGCGCATAGTAGTTTACTACGACAACAAGTACATCATGTCAATAGAATAACAAGCTGATACGAATAAAAGCTGATACGAATAATTACCAATATAGAACAAACAGATAGCTGCAAACCTTATTTCCAGAAACACAAAATCCTTACCTTGGTTAATATTTATATTTTAGAATTATGTAAACTAGTTCGCAAATACCCAGAGTCTTACAACACACGTGATGACATGCAGACAAACTATTCGTTGCGCTACAAAAACAGACTAGATCTACCCTCCTCCCGCCTTAAATTGCACTCTTCTAGTCCGTATTCTATGTCGATAAAAATATATAACAAATTACCGGAAAACATAAAACAAGTAAATAAAACCAATCTATTTATAAATCAATTAAAACAATTCTTAATTAATAAAAGTTATTACACAATTGACGAATATCTGTCGGATAAATTCAATAAAAGTTAAGACAAGTAAATGACATTAATAATAACAAATTGACTCAAAATAAAATATGGACTTATTTGAGTATTAATTTTATTAAACATATAGACAACTGTTAACTTGATAAGTAAAATTACATAAATTAATAATTAATTGACTCAGAATTATAATATATTATATGGACATTTATATATTAATTTTATTAAAAATAAAGATTGCTGTTAACTCGATAAGGAAAATGACATTAATAATTAATTGACGCACAATATAATATGGACCTTTTAAGTATTAATTTTAATAAATATAATCTATGAATATCAAATAAACTAATTGTAATAAATACAAAAATGTTATCGAATAAACAACTAAGTAAAAATAACACATAATTTAACATACACACAGAATGACACATACATATTAGTATATTTAACCCATACTTGAATGTTAATTATATAGGAAAATTATTAAGCATTATTCCTCTCTCCTAGACACTGACTGTATCTAGATTGTTGCTGTGCCCGACAGGGTCCATAATTGTTTCTGTAACTTATATTTACCACCTGTATGTACATTATGGATGCAATAAACTTAATTTGAATTTTGAATTTGAACTGATGACAATTTGGATCATCAGTTGCGCGAATATTTCGCCATAGAATCGCTGTGCATAAACCCACAGCGACCCGCCTCTGACCCAACAAGAAGGGCAGAGGACATTTTGAATCGATCAACTGTCCAATTAGAGAATGGACACATCGAAACCGCCATGCTTTGGCGTAATGAGCATGCTGAGATGCCAGATAGTTTTGAGACAGCTCTGAAGAGGCTCGTCTCAACAGAAAAGAAGCTGGACAAGAACCAGGAACTTCTAAGAAGATACTCAGACCAGATGGACTCGCTAATTGCGAAAGGGTACGCTGAAAGGGCACCCGCAATTAGCACGCCGGGCAAAACTTGGTACCTCCCGCACTTCGATGTCTTCAATCCAATGAAGCCAGACAAACTTCGCATCGTACATGACGCTGCTGCCAAATCGAGAGGAATGTCACTGAATGACTTCCTGCTAACTGGGCCCGACCTATTACAGTCGCTGCCAGGCGTAATGATGCGGTTTCGCCGTCACTGCGTTGCAATAACCGGTGACATAGCGGAGATGTTCATGCAAGTGAAGGTGCGGAGCCAAGACCGAGACGCGCTTCGCTACCTGTGGAGGGGAAACCGCAGAGAAGGAGCGCCAGAAGAATATAGAATGACGTCCATCATTTTCGGCGCAGCCAGTTCGCCTTGCACAGCAATTTTTGCAAAGAACTGGAACGCAAACAAATATATAGAAAAGCACTCTGAAGCTGTGGATGCTATACTACGTAGTCATTATATGGATGACTACCTAGATAGTTATAGAACTATCGAGAAGGCGGCAGAAGTCGCTAGTATGGTGCGAAAAATACACCTACAGGCGAGGTTTGAACTTTGAGCTCGCAGCTCCTAGAAAAAATGGACCCATCGCACATACAAACTGAGATGGTATCCATTGGAGATATAGATACATCGGAAAAGATACTCGGCCTCATATGGAGGCCAGGCGAAGACACGCTGGGTTTCAACCTCACACTCGCGCGTCTGCCTGAGGGTATCTTGGACCGAGAGGCGCCCACCAAGCGAGAGGCGCTCAAAATAGTCGCGTCGCTATACGACCCACTCGGACTCGCCTCACCAGTAACCATCAAGGCGAAGCAAATATTGCAAGAAGCATGGAGGCGAGGCGTCGACTGGGATCAGAGGCTAGATGTTGACCTAGCATTACAATGGAAAATTTGGGTACAACATTTACGCCAACTAAAAAACGTTAGCGTACCAAGATGCTATCCTGGGTATAGCGACGCTATAGACATGCAGGTGCATGTGTTCACTGATGCAAGCGAGATGGCATATGCTACCGCTGTATACTGGCGGGCCACGACCGTGGAAGGCAAGCATTTAATAAGCCTTGTTATGGCGAAAGCGCGGGTGGCCCCACTGAAACTGCTTTCGATACCGAGACTCGAACTTCAGGCCGCGGTATTGGGAACCCGCGTAGCCGCAGCAGTGATGAGTGAACACGACTGCAAGCCCACGTCAGTAACGTATTGGTCAGATAGCAAGACCGTACTGACCTGGATTAGAAGAGGAGCGAGAGTATACAAACCTTTCGTTGCTCACAGAATAGCTGCTATTGAAGACAATAGCAAAGTCGAAGATTGGCGATGGATACCCACCAAGATGAACATCGCTGATGCAGCAACCCGTGACGTGCCACTGCGGTTCAACTCGGACCACGAGTGGTACTGCGGGCCGAGATTCTTGTCTCTTGGGCCCGAATTATGGCCCACAGAGAAACCTCCGACTACAGACGACACGGGAGAAGAAAAGGCTTTCGTTGTCACAGAAGGGGACAAGAAGAGCTTCATAGAAGCCGTTCCAGAGCCAAGCAGATTCTCCAGATGGGAGCGACTGCTTCGTGCGACCGCCACAGTTCTGCGTTTTATATCTCTTTGCAAAATAGAACAGAGATAACGTCCTATAAACGGACAAGAAAAAACGCTGAAAAGGACCCAGACTGGCGCCAGAAGCCCGCTGCACCTGCACAGAAGCAGAAGCAGGCATGCAGAGCCCCAACCCAGGTCAACAGACAAATTATAGAAGCAGAATTTCTCCAAGAAGCTGAGAAAATACTTGTCCAGGTCGCACAACAACAATCGTTCGCTTCAGAGTTAGCGAATGTTGAAGAAATAAATAAGAATAGCTCGCTGCGACCTTTACAAATTCAGGTCGTCGACAGCGTGCTGCGACTAAGAAGTCGCATAGTAGCTACGCAAGAAGTAGCTGAAGAAGTGATGCGCCCGCCTATATTACATGGCGACCATCACATAACGCAGCTGTACATAGACTGGACACATCGCAGTCTACAACATAGTGGCACCGAACTCACAATTAATGAGGTACGGCAGCACTACTGGGTCGTGAAGATGCGACCCACAGCGAAGAAGGTGATAGCGAGATGCCTGCATTGCGGTATACGCAAGGCACAGCCACCAGTACCTGCGACCGGCGACCACCCGAAAACGCGCCTCGCTCATCATAAGAGGCCGTTTACATATACCGGGCTCGACTATTTCGGCCCGCTATCCGTCACCGTCGGTCGGCAGCATCAAAAGAGATACGTAGCACTATTTACGTGTCTCACATCAAGGGCGGTGCACCTTGAAATCGCCGCCAGCCTTAGCGCAGACTCCGCCATATTGGCGCTGCGCCGATTCGCCGCACGCAGAGGATGCCCAGCTGAGATACACTCAGACAATGGCACCAACATGCACGGCGCCGACAGAGAGCTGCGAGACGCCTTCAAAACAGAGGCAAGTCGTAGAGGCATTGTGTGGCGCTTTATAACGCCATCAGCGCCATTCATGGGAGGCGCCTGGGAGCGCCTAGTTCGTTGTGTAAAAAACACACTATACAATGTACTTACAGAGAAACACCCCACCGAAGAGGTGTTGTCCACACTGATTTGTGAGGCAGAGTACATTGTAAATAGCCGACCATTGACGCACGTGTCGGTAGATGGTGATGATGATGAATCCATCACACCGAATCACCTTTTGCTCGGTGGGTCAGCCAGACTACCTACACCTGGCACGTTCACCGAGCAAGATATAGACAGCAGGAAAATATGGCGACGATCACAGATCCTCGCTGATATGTTCTGGAGTCGCTGGGTCAGAGAGTACCTGCCGGAGCTCCAAAACCGGCGGGAGCCACATAGTAGTGGGCCCAAACTTAAAGTGGGTGACCCTGTCCTGATAGCCGACGGCCAGCTGCCCCGCAATACGTGGCCGCGAGGCCGCATTGTGGCCGTGTATCCAGGAATCGACGGAGAAATCCGGACCGCTGAGGTACGCACACTTGGCGGTACCTTGAAGCGTCCGGTGAAGAAACTCGTCCCACTGCCCCAGTAACCAGAGATGCCGGAGCGGCGACCGTCCTCTCGGTGGGCCTGGCCGGCAGCCGAGAAATGCCGTCCGTCGCTCACCGAAGGAATGCAGCGCCGCGCCGACAGCACTTCAAGTCGACACAGCGAGTCGACACAGCACTGCACGGCGGGAGATATGTTCGCGACGAAGCGTCATCAACCATACTAAATGGTTCATAAAAGTTAAAGTTTGTATGTGTAGACATGTCTGCTCACCACGGCGCGCCATCTAATACTGAAATGATTTTAGAGGCACTTTCATATTTATACTAAAATTTTACCTACATTTTTTGAGATAGTAGTATGATGTTTTTAGTATTTGTCAGTATGTTATAGGGTTCAATAGTTCACCCTTAATAGAGTAAAAGCATTAGAAAGCATACTGATAAGAGTTATCATAGCAAAAAACATATATTTCTGTCGTACGATACGTCATTGCTCGACGACGGATTAGTTCCGAATGGCCCGCGAGGTGGCCCCACCCGATATATATACTTTTGGAGTTTTTTGGAAAAATTATAGTAATTAAAATCATGTTTTTAAGGGCTTATCCTATGTACTGGACATGAAATCGGTACATAATGATGAAACTATGTGAAAACCACATAGTTTCTGCTATGTAAATATGAATATTGACTTGATATCTCAAACACCAAATATATGGTTTTAGGTCATTTTAGGGTATATGGGAGACCTAGACCGAGACAGGAAACCTATATACACCTCATAGTTAGCGTAGTCTTTTATATAAAGCCCATTTACTTGAGATATCAAGTCGGTATATAATAGAAAACTGCTGTTTATCTGGTTTTCGGCAAATGCTTACGGGTTTAGGTGCCCTAAGTACCTAGAAAACATATAGGTGTACTGGTAAAAGTACTACCATTGGAAAGCTTGCTAAAAGGGCTTCCAGGCGGATTCTAGATGGGAAGAATCGCTTGGATAGTCAGCGAGATAAACAGTCGTGAAAAATGTAAACAACGTAAAACGTTGAAATTTGTAGACCCTTCAGGTGGAATAACTCCATGAAGGGAATAGATGTACTCATGGTGTAAGTACTTTCTGATGGCTTGCTGGACTAGCTACCAAGCCATCACTTTGGAGCGAAAATCGCTCAAGTAGTTTAAGTACAATTCCAGAAAATAGGTTTCTGGAAATGTAATTTTAGTCAGTTTTTGGCATTCCCCGGGACTATACACCCCTGGGAATTCCGAAAATAAGGAATTTTTGGGGACCTCCCGATGGCCCGATAAACGCACCATCGTGTCGTCCCAATCTTGTTAGGGTTTTATGAATAGTTTCTCTGATAGCTGGGCGCAAAGAAAGTGACCAGCTATCGAATTTGTACATATCGAGGCACCTTATGTGCATATAGCCTAGATAGACTTATATGAACACTAGAAATGAAAAGTGTGGTCTATCGGCTACCAGAATCCCCATAATAGGCGGTGATTGTCTGATTAGCCTAAGTAGGAAGTCCTAAAGTCGGTGAAATGACTTAGGAATTTATAGATTCATTACATAAGGGATGATATCCCATAGAAGATTCCCGAAAATAAGCTTTTTCTAGACGTCAACAGACAGCCTGCTATTGGCACCAGCAGGTCAACCCAACCTATAGATATCCTTAGGCTAGGTTAAAAGCTATTAAGGTTTTAACCGAGAAATAAAGGAAATTGTTCCTTTATTTCATGGAATTAGTCTAGGGAAGCTATCAATACCTGGAAATTAGGTATATGGATTAGATACAGAGATAGGGGGCGTTACTGTGTTACAGTACGAAGAAATCCAGCTATTGATAGCACCGTGGAAGGGGTGCGGTAACCCTATTTACCAAATGTTGATAAGGGTTTTTTACAGAAATAAAAATTATTTTCGGCGAGAATTTGCGGGGCTCTCAATAATGGCACGGTCCGAGGGTATATACACCCCCCGGGCCCAAATAGAATTTGTAGTCATCCAAAGCTAGTCGCTTGTACTTGTCTTAGTAAATAAGAAGTAATTCTTATATAGAATCAAGTCTCAGAAATTGTTGAGAGCCCTAGAATCGTGCCGTGTACTGAATAACTTAGTGTTTCATTTAATTCATCAACTTCAACCCTTATGAAGACACCCCTTTTCGATCCTGTCGAGCTGAACCTCGGGACCTGGACACCAGGAGTGCTGATCCAGAAGTAGGCAACCCAGAACCTGGAAATAACTCGAGTACAGCCAACACATCGTTGAATCGTTAGAGTCGATTTGCAACCTTACGTCGCTGATGCAGCCAGGCATCCAAGAACCTTGTCTTCGTGGTGTGATAGGGGCGTTCAGCGGCAATGGCCAGAAGGTTTACGCCCTTCTTTTCTCGGGGCCAGTGAACACGCTACGTCCAGCACATATACTATATTTCTTTTAGTCTGTTCACAACATTTTAAGAGTTAGGTTGATAATACATCTGATAACTACGTCAATTTAATAATTTTATAAAATCATCATCAGCCTATTAATGTTCCCACTGCTGGGACACAGGCATCCTCTCTGTGAGAGGGAATGGGCCGTAATCCACCACGCGGGCCCAGTGCGGATTGGTGGATGTCACATGTCTTCAAATTTTTGGTTCTAGGACATGCCGGTTTCCTCACGATGTTTTCCTTCACCGTTTTGAGAGCAGTGGTGATGAAATAATTTACACAAAGTAAAGTGCCTGTCTGGGCTCGAACCCACGACCTAAAACCTGTAAGTCGCGGCCGATACCACTGGGCCACCGCTGCTCTCAATTTTCTTAAATAACTTACAATAACTATAATTTTATTACGTTTTTAGGAAATGCTGACCAATAAAGATCCTTGCCCATACGTTGGTAAAGAACCTTGCCCATACGTTGGTGAAAAACCTTTAGTTAGTGATGATATTCCATTCAACAATCTCGATGTAAGTTAATTGTCCTTAGATACATTTTTAAATGTGCCTTAGTACTAGTTTCTGCCCGTGGCTTAGGGACTACTTACAATTATCTTATTTTATTTCAGGATTCTTCAATACATACGGATTCATATTCAAACATTTTGGTAGAAGAAGAAACTAAAGACAAAGCCGAGATCATAATAAATGGCAATAGAATAATGGATTTCGCATACCTCTATAATCAAATGCAATATATCGTATGAACACGTAACACGTTCTTATATAATGCACCAGTGATTGAAAATAACAATCATGTTTTAAATGAGATTGATATTACCCTTCTTGTCTCTTTTCCATTTCCATTAGTTTTTGGGAAATGCCTTTGACTTCCCTGGAGATAGTTGTTCATTTACAGAATTAGAAGCAATTTTTAAAGACGTTTCTGTTACACTCTGTATAATAAATATACCACGTTTCCCTGGGTTTTGTGGAAGATTTTGTAAAATGGAAAGAATAAAGATCTGTAATAAAGATTTTATATTACAGACTGGTTTTACTATACAATACACCTATCCATCTAACTTACTTATCAACTCACCTAGCCTACCTACTTACCCAGTAAAATTCACGGGCGTACAATCCACAACGCCAAAATTTCATCGCAATCGGATGAATAGTAACGGAACGGATAATGTATTACTATAGTACCTACAAACAAACATTATTTTCTGTATAGTATAGATTATTAGATTTAATTATGGGCTTTATGTACCTACATAAACATCCAAATAATCAATATTCGCCTTTTCAAGTCACTCAACACAACGCCTAAAATTTTTAAAATCCTAAGTTACCAACTTTTGTCGTGCAACTGCCAGCGGGACTCGAGCGAACTTGTGATTGTGTGTGTGACGACGCACACGACTAGCGCGCTGTAGCAAATACCTAATTGCCGCGCGCCTCGTTCGCTCGGCGCCGTCTTAAATATGTATTTTCTTCTGTTTTTAGTATTTGTTATAGCGGCAACAGAAATACATCATTTGTGAAAATTTCAACTGTCTAGCTATCACGGTTCACAAGATACAGCCTGGTGACAGACGGACAGACAGACAGACAGACAGCCAGACAGACGGATCGCGGAGTCTTAGTAATAGGGTCCCGTTTTTACCCTTTGGGTACGGAACCCTAATTAAAAAAAGATATGACGAGTCAGAATCTCATATTTCGATATATAAGAATAAGCTTTTATAATTTTGAACCTTATTAAAAAATATATAAAAAATCTGAAAAAGTAGAAAACCAGTAAAGATTCAGAAAAAAAATCACAATCTCGTAAGCGTTTCTTCATCAATAATGTCGGTAAGTGAATCAGCGACTTTTATTAAATTGTAATTATTTTTTCGCTATTTCTACGATAACAAATTTCAATAAAATTTTAGTTTTTAATAATATAGCAGAAGTTGGAAAACCGATATTAATCATCATTATTTATTATTGATACTTCTTATTTATTCATATGTTTCAGGAGGATTTTTTCATTTCAACCCCGTCATACTCACTGATTCCAGCAGTATAACAATTACGTCAAAATGTTATGAACTATTTAGAAAGGGAGAGACCGTTTACATCATACTCCCTAATTTCACCACCATTGTTTCAAAATGGGCAGAGGGAAGATATATCACCCCAGTTAGAAGAAAGGTTGAATAGTGACCATATCAGCAACAACATCAACTGGTGGGGAATTAATAAGAATTCTCCTTATAAAACAATTTAGCGGCGTGGACTGTATTGGTATGGTTTATTTGTACAATATGTTAGGATAGACAACTGCTCGAGGAAAAATAGTAGAAAAAATGGGCGGCAGCTGCCTGGAAGAATGGGATCACATGCACTTACTTGGCGTTGCTGATATCGTCTCCTGGAGCTGGTATGCGGTGCTCGATTATCACGGTATTTTTCTTACGCATGCGGCGGTGGTTGATTTTGAAGCACAACTAAACTGTCACTTCACGCACATTCACAGTATAAAAAAAAAACACTCGCATCTTCTGTAGTATTGCGCGACTGAGATAGCGATATACAAAGTGCATGAGGGAAATGAGATAGAGGATAAGGAGAAACAAGTGCATACGAATACTTAAAATGTATGAAACTATTACCGAAACACAACATCCCCCCGGCCTTGAAGGAATCCCTTCGAGAAAAAGTAAATAAATATATAAAGAATTAACCAGCGACATCCACATTGTATTGACTATAAGAGTCTTAAAATTAATATCATAAATTCTTATTTATAATTGCGCGGTTACAACTTACGTATATAAAATAATGTAAAAAAAAAAGAACAAAATTAAAAATACTATTTTGGTTTAACAAATTAAACTATTGCGTTGGTAGTGGGCACAACCGCACGACAGGACGCTCGTAAGTACCAGAATTGGTACGCACTTCTACTAATCGAACAACCCCGTCTTTACCGGGAAACAAACGTGTTATGACCCCCAAAGGCCACTGCAAGGGAGGCGCATTGTCAACATTCAGTATAACTACCGCACCCACTACAACCGGGTTAGAAGAAGTATTCCACTTTTCCCGAGGTTGTAAATTATGGAGGTATTCTGTACGAAACCTCTTCCAAAACGATTGGACAATGGAGTCCATTAAAGAAAATCTAGAGAGTAAATTAACCCTCTCATTGCTCACATCCGCTGCAGGTAAGACTGCTAAAGGAGCAGTTTGTAAAAATGGAAAGGGGTAAGAGCGGTAGGTTCTGACGGGTCAGAACTTAAAAAGTAAAGAGGCCTACTATTGAGAATTGCTTCTATCTGATTGAGAACGGTACCTAAGCATTTCCTCATATGTGAGGATTTGTTTCCCTATCACACACAAAAACAAAGCCTTAGCACTTTTTATATTTGCCTCCCATATCCCTCCAAGATGTGGGGCGTTGGGGGGATTGAGACGCCAACTAATACGATTTTTAGTTAATTCGCTTTGAAAGTTTTTATAGTAATCACTAGACTTCAAGAAATCATGTAATTCGCGGAGATACGACTTAGACGCAATAAAATTTCTGCCATTATCACTGTATACAATCTTACATGGACCACGTCTTGACAAAAAACGTTTAAAGGCATCTAAAAACGTAGCCGAACTTAAATCGGAAGCTAATTCGATATGTACGGCCTTCGTTACCAGGCATACAAAAAGACATAGATATGCCTTTTGACTACGCACTCCTCGCTTCCTAGTTAGCGTGATATACAGCGGCGCAGCGTAATCTACCCCGGTGTGAGTAAACGCATTGCATTACTCTAAGCGGCACTCGGGCAAGTCAGACATTACAGGAAATGTTGGCCTTGGATTCATACGAAAGCAAGTATTACACTTATGTATAAGTTGCCTTACTGTACGCCTAGCAGACAAAATCCAATAATTCTGCCTAATTATTGAAAGCAATAATTAAGGCCCAGCATGTAGATAGGTGCGATGGAGATAATCAATTAATAGTTCAATCGTATGTCCCTTCCTCGGCAATAGTACAGGATGTTTATGAGCATACTTGAGTGAAGAATTAGCTAAACGTCCTCCTACTCGTAATATATTGTCAGAAGACAAGAACGGACTTAACTTGCGGAACGTGGAAGAAACAGCTCGTCCACGTTTTAAATTTTTCATGTCATGTGAAAAAGATGAATTTTGAATGGCTTTTATAACATAAATCTCAGCGGTAATTAGATCATTAGCGGTTATTATATCGTTGCGAGGTAGACATTTCATAAATCTTAACACGTAGACCGCGGAATAGAGAAGCCTACTCCATGAGGAGCACCTGTCACTCAACAATAAGATTGGATTTTCTGGTATATTAGAGGTTACACAAGAGATGACCTTAGCCTCTGGTGGTTCTACAGAGGTTGGAGAAAAAGGTGAAATGGGCCATTCATTGATAGGCAGTGTGGTCCATGGTGGGCCCGTAAACCACAGGTGATGATCTTTAAGTTGCGAAGGCAAAATACCTCTAGATAAAGCGTCCGCGGGGTTTTGTACGCCGGGTACATGATAGAAATTCACCGGGTCAATATAAGATTGACACTGCGCTATTCTGTTAGCAACAAATGTATTGAATCTGTGTGGAGATGAGTGCACCCAGCACAGTGCGACTTCAGAGTCAGAAAAAGCATTCATATTAATTATCGCGTATTATATATATATATATATATCGCGTATTATCAACAGGATATCTTTTATTGAAAGTGTCAAATACGTTTCGCAATAATTTCGCCATAAGAACGATTCCAAACAGTTCCAATCTAGCAACTGTAATGGTTTTAATTGGGGATACTCGTGATTTAGAACATATAAGACTAACGATTGGCTCCCGATCACCTATTGTAACATGAGAATAAATAACGCAACCATACGCCTTCTCGCTTGCGTCCGCAAAAGCCAACAAAGATATTTTACAACCCGGTTCAATACCTATATGGCGCGGGAAACCTAATTTCGATATTAGATGTAATTCAGCAATGAATTGATGCCATATACTTAAAACACGCGTTGGAGGTATTTCATCCCAACCCAACTTGAGTAGCCACAACTCTTTAATCAATAATTGAGATTACAATATAACTGGGCCTACCAAACCTAATACGTCATAGAGACGGGCAGTAGCCGATAATATTGCTCGTTTTGTGCCCAGTGGTTGAGGTGATGAAGTGGAAAATATAAATTTGTCTGAATTGGGAAGCCAGCATAGACCTATTTTTTTTTAATTATTGTCACTATCAAAGGAGATTGACTCCGACTTGCGTTGAGATATAGGTATATGCTCTAAAAACTCAGAAGAATTGCTAGACCACTTTGCTAACTCGAATTCCCCGGTCTTGAGTATTCGGATGAGATGATGGGCTGTATCAGCCGCTAAGGTGACAGAAGACGCTGACGAAATCACGTCGTCCATATAAGTGTCTCTTTCCAACACATCAACGGCAAGCGGGTATTTGTGGCCCTCAACCTTAGCTAACATACGCAAAGTTCTCATCGCCAAAAATTATGAAGAGCGTATACCGAATGTGACTCGATTATATTCAAATGTATCTAGCGGTTCGTCTGAAGAAAACCGATATAATATTCGTTGGTGCTTGCGGTATTCAGGGTGTACTTCTATAAATAAGTACATCTGCCGTATGTCGGCAAAAAATGCTATATTAAACATACGAACATTCAAAAGAATGCTGAATATATCTGTACAGGTCACTATACTAGTATTAAATAATACACCAACTAGGATAATCACGCACTTACTCGCTCGGCGGTCGGGTAGGAGGTGCGGCAAGTGATGCCTTTACCACGCTCCCCACTCCGGTCGCCCCACCAGTATGCGGCCTATATTTATTATACATTACATCTGCCTTTTACAAAATTAGAAAATAATAAATATATTCTTAATACAGTTAAATGCAATCATTCAACATAATCAACATACTGTTCGTTTTATACCTATATAAAACTCAGAACGAATTCTTTATAGCACAACTGATTCAGCTTACAGTTACTAATTCATAATTATTATATTTTTACTTTTACATATTAAATCATCACTCATCATTGATATAAATGGGCACTTATTAATTTTTAACAAGACCACTGTCATCAATGATATCAGTATTATTGTCATTTTCACAAACTTTCCACTGTCCTTCAACTCGCTTGAGGTTTACGATATTTCTACGTAATCGTTATCCGCTGCTATCATTTTGAACTTCTACATCATTGCCTTCCTTATTGATGACTGTGTGTGGTGTACTCGTATCATTAAATGTGGTAGACAACTTATTCTCCTTCGTCATATTCTTCACGTATACTTTCTCTCCAACGTCAATACTACATTCCGCTGCATGTCTTTTTCTGTCTACATATTCCTTCCCTTTGGCTTTCATTTCTGTATCTCTATATTTTGTTTCGAGATCTCAATCTTAAAATTCAACATCAACAACGGAAGGCAACTTATCCCTAAATTGACGCCTAAAAGAGTTTTGCAGGGGATTTACCAATAGATAATGCCCACTAGGCAACGGTCCAAGATAGTCAATGGCTACGTCAATCCAGGGTTGAACTGAAAGTGCCCGTCTGCGCATAGGGTTAGGAGGATTTGGAGCGGAAACCAAAGTACAACCTTTACAAGCTCTTACATAATGCTCCGCGTCACTGTCGATTTTGGGCCATCACACTTTGGAACGTAGTTGCGTTTTATCGCTACGATTCCTGGGTGTCCTTCATGGGCACCTGCTAAAACTTTTGCCCTCAAACTAGAAGGAATTACAATTTAATTGCAACGTAAAAGTAAATTGTCTTGGAAACAAAGTTCATGTTCGAAGATTTTGTAAGTGTTGATATTCTGGTCCCAGCTATTGTTGTAAATACCATTCTTAACCAATTTTAGTTCAAGGTCTCCCTCACAAACTTCCTTCAATTCGGACAGGGTAGGGATAGGTCCGATATATCAAAACGTAACTTATATCGGATATGTGTTAGATATCATATCATATCGATATCTATATCAAAATAACCGATATTACTTAAACTGTATCTAATAAAAACCTTACTAGCGTGCGAGAACGAATAAGTCAAAATTAAAAACTGTAACAATGCGAAAACGTACGAACTACGAACAAGTCGCAAACTTCAAAAACGTTAAGAACCATATGCGCTACCTCTCTTTCTAAGTATTATTTCGCGTTCGTTGTTAGTTTGCTCATCTAAATAACAATTTAACTTTTATAAACTGTACTACTGATATCGATATCTGAAAACCGTTTTCGATATTGATATGAAAACTGTATATCGGTTACATAAACGTTTGCGCAAAAAACCGAAAACGCCCATCTTTAGGACAGGGTGATTGCGATAGGAAGATACTGATCGATTACTAAATTCAAATAATTATCGTCATCGAACGGAACTGGTGAACAGTCAATAGAACATAACCGTAATAGTGGTATCTGCAATGTTTTTCTTGCCCGGACTGTATACGATTTTGAAGTTATATGACTGTAGGCGTAAAATCCAACGCCCGATTCTCGCACATGGTTTAGATTTGGTGCCAAATATTACTTCAAGTGGCTTGTGGTCACTGACAAGGTCGAAAGTATTTTTGCCAAACAAATACATGCCAAAATGCTCCACGGCCCAAACTAAAGCAAGGGCCTCTTTCTCGGTCTGACAATATCGCTTTTCGCGATCAGTGAGACTCTTATTACCGTATGCAATTATTCGCGGCCCACTTATGCCATGTTGAACAAATACTGCCCCCAATCCAACTGGACTAGCATCAGCGAAGACTTGAGTCCTATCCTGCGGATCATAGTAAGCTAAGGTTTTAATTTGAGACATCTATCGTTTTAACCCGTCAAATGCTTGAGTTTGTTTAGCATGCCAGTACGAAGTAATATCAGTCCCTTTGCTTAGTTTTAAACTTAAAAGTTCGCGTAATGGCTCGGTCCATGTTGCAAGGTCCATTGACCTACATAGTTTACCAGCCCAAGAAAACTTTGTACTTCCTCTACGACAGTGAGTTCTCGAAATGATTCGATTATAATTGCATATTTATCTAGAGGTATACCATTACAAGACAATTTATGTCCGAGAAATTCGATTTGTTCTACCCCAAAAGCACATTTGGCTTCATTGAGCAAGACATGGTTATCTTTTAAAACTTGCAAAACCTTTTTGAGTCTTGCCGCATAGTTCAGTCTCGTTGCTCCCGTATATCACAATATCGTCGATGAAATTTACTGCCCCTTTACAAGGCAAGAGTACTCTTTCTAAGTTTTTTTTAAATCATTCAGGAGCGCACGAGATGCCAAACATAAGTCGTTTATACCTAAAGAGCCCTTGCCTACAAATTAATGTCGTAATGTGCCTACTATCCTCGCTAAGTTCTAGCTGGTGGAGAGAATTTTTTAAATCCAGCCTTGAGAATATTTTGGCGTTTCTAAACTTGGAAATCAGCTGTTCCATAGTAGGCAAAGGATGTTTCTCCCTGATAATGGCCCAGTTGGCTTACCTCATGTCTACACAAGTTCTGACGTCTCATCTGCCTTGAGTACAGGTACCAAAGGAGAAATCCAATCAGACGGTCCATTAAGACTGTGCCGAGCAAAATAATCCAAAACGATCGTCACAGTTATAGGGATTTAATCAATATTATTACCATAATTACCATAAAAAATATGTAATGAACACCACAATGAATGTGTTAACGATTCTATGTTGGCAAAAACAAAAAATATTGTTTAGTTTAAATAACAAAAATACGTAAAGTTGGACAAAAATATTAAAATAGCATGCTCGTGTTTTATTGAATATTTATAGTAAACTGTTGAATTTTTTCACAAACTTTAATTCATATTAATCTCTAATTGTCATACCACAATTTATAGTTTTAACATTTTCGAAATGACACTCGGTTATTTTAGTTTTATTTTTTTTCTTAATTGTTGCGCTGTTTTGAATCATATGAAACGTAAACCGGTCGGCAATTCAGTCGCCCACGAGAGCTTGGAGAGTGGTCACGTCTCATTGTGGAGCGACGCGCCGATAACGATAATTCGCGATCTTTTGTGTACGTATACCTTGCTGCAAATAGTTGAATAAGGTAAGTTATATATTTTGTTTTTTGAGTATGACTTTTTATGCATAACTAACATTTACTTTTTATGTTTTTACTATTCAATGCATATTTCTGTAACATTTTTTTTAAATGTTTGTTTTAGTTATATTGGGAAAGCGTAAGGAAACATATTATAAGAAGAAAGTTGGCGCTCATTTCCGCAAAAGAATCTGTTCTCATAAAAAGTACATATTTCTATTTTGTGACGTTATTTCCTTTTTAACCGACTTTCCAAAAAGGAGGATTTTTTTTGTGTATGTTCACCGATTACATCAATTGTGGACAGATTTTAGAAATTATTTTTTTGTTTGAAAGATTACGTTCCATTTAAATTTGGTGAAGATCTGATGAAGAATTTTGGAGATATGCAACAGAACTCCTCAACAAATACGGCAGATCTCTCGGGAGTGCTGGAATCGCATGTCTGTTTATTGTTTACACCATATTTTCATAACATAACATCACGCCGGTAAGCTCTAAAGGGGTACGCAGATGAATACAGTAAACCCTGGTACACTCTAATTTCATTTAGGCTATAGAACTTGCCCATTATGTACACAACTAAAAAGTGTAAAATAAAAACGTTTTTGGCCAAAAAAACAACCAACTTCCAAATCAAAACACTACAATATTATGTAAAATAAATTTAATTTCGTCAGTCAGTGTCATAAAACGAAGATTCAAAAACAGGAACACCGACTTCCGAAATTGAATTTATTTTCACTTTGTAATATTTTTATTTGAAAGTCGGTTGTATTTTTTTGTAAAAAAAAATTATCTAACATAATGGCGCATGTAATCGTTTTTTTTTCAATTGGTTCTCAAACATTCGATATGGGTATCGTGTAATGGGTTTTTGGGGATGCCGATAGTAAATCTGACATTATTTTTAAAATCCAAGATGACGGATGCAACTAATTCGCAAACATTCGATATGGGTATCGTGTAATGGGTTTTTGTCAAAAGTCAAAGCCATTTATTTGCATTAAATGCGGTACAAAGATGGTATAAATAAGTTATTAGCACAATGACACATTTCGCCATAAGTTGGCATGCAAATATAAAGATATGAGTTAAGGTGCTTACAATAAGCAGATCTCATAACACATTATTTTTTAACCTGTTAGGTTTAGTAAACTCTTCAAAACACTTAGTTTACTTACTTAAGTAGACTATGTAATTATATGGTTAACAACACATAAAATATAAATCAAATAATATCATAAAAGGCAGTAGGTAGAAATTACAACAACTAATAACAAAATAATCTATAATACATTCCTGTAATGATAAGATTGACATGGAGTTTTTTTTAGAAATTCGTTTATAGAATAAAAGCTGTGAGAAATGAGCCACTTTTTTAAAACTATACAGAATTTTCTGTAAGGGAGATCGGTTATAAAGGAGGGTATAGAATTATAAATAAGAGGCGCCATGTAAACACAACTACGCCTAAATAATTCGATTCTGGGTACAGGCAATTCTAATACATACTGTGTAACTTTTCGTTTATTATTGTTATTTTTAGTATTAAAAAGTGAATAATTAGTTTTTACAAATTTAGCGATTTCATATATATACATATAAGGAACGGTGAGGAGATTGTGTGCTTTATATACTGGTCTGCAGGAATCAGTCCAGACCATATTAAAAATGGTGCGGATGCATTTTTTCTGTGCCAACAGAACTCTACAAAGTTCAGAGGAGTTTCCCCAGACAATGATGCCGTAACGGATGACGGAGCAAACATAGGCATGATACACCATTAGCGCAGTTGGTTTGGATGTCTCATCTTTAACTTTTATTAGAGCAAAAACAAACCTATTAATCTTCATGCATATTTCATTGATATGCTCCCTCCAGGTGAAATGTTCATCCAGTGTTATACCCAGAAATTTTGTTGTTTTTATCTGTTCTACTATTTGATCCCTATGTTTTATTTTAAGATGAATATTTTTACTCTTTTGCGTTTTAAAATTTAATATTTTAGTTTTATCAACGTTCACTTTTAAAGCATTTATATCTAACCATGTAACTATTTTATTCAAACTGGTATTTATATTAGTCTCATGTGTTTCATGATTTTTACCATCTAGGATAACTGTTGTGTCATCTGCAAATAAAACACACTCTTTGGGGATGCCGATTGCAAATCTGACATTATTTTTAAAATCCAAGATGGCGGATGCAACTTTTTCGCAAACATTCGATGTGGGTATCGTGTAATGGGTTTTTGGGGATGCCGATTGCAAATCTGACATTATGTTTAAAATTCAAGATGGCGGATGCAACTTTTTTGCAAACATTCGATATGGGTATCGTGTAATGGGTTTTTGGGGATGCCGATTGCAAATCTGACATTATTATTAAAATCCAAGATTGCGGATGCAACTTTTTCTCAAACATTCGATATGGGTATCGTGTAATAGGTTTTTGGGGATGCCGATTGCAAATCTGACATTATTTTAAAATCCAAGATGGCGGATGCAACATTTTCGCAAACATTCGATATGGGTATCGTGTAATGGGTTTTTAGGGATGCCGATTACAAATATGACATTATTTTTAAAATTCAAGATGGCGGATGGATCTTATTCTCAAACATTCGATATGGGTATCGTGTAATGGGTATTTGGGGGTGCCGATTGCTATTCTGACATTCATTTTAGAATACACGATGGAAGATTTTTTTTTTCGCCTTTGTCAGTGATGTCCAAGATAAACTTAGAAAGTAAAAATTAATTTCAAAAAGACGCATTGCCTGGATTTGAACCCAGGACCTCAAGCACGAGAAGTGAGGCCACGAAATTTTAAATTCATTATATTTATTTTTTTGCTAGTGTTTGCTGGAAAGTCTTTTACATGGGAAAATATTTATGTATTATGTATACTATATTTCTTTTAGTCTGTTCACAACATTTTAAGAGTTAGGTTGATAATACATCTGATAGCTACGTCAATTTAATAATTTTATTAAATCATCATCAGCCTATTAATGTTCCCTCTGCTGGGACACAGGCCTCCTCTCTGTGAGAGGGAATGGGCCGTAATCCACCACACGGGCCCAGTGCGGATTGGTGGATGTCACAAGTCTTCGAATTTTTGGTTCTAGGACATGCCGGTTTCCTCACGATGTTTTCCTTCATCGTTTTGAGAGCAGTGGTGATGAAATAATTTACACAAAGTAAAGCGCCTGTCTGGGCTCGAACCCACGACCTACAACCTGTAAGTCGCGGCCGATACCACTGGGCCACCGCTGCTCTCAATTTTCTTAAATAACTTACAATAACTATATTTTATTACGTTTTTAAGAAATACTGACCAATAAAGATCCTTGCCCATACGTTGGTAAAGAACCTTGCCCATACGTTGGTGAAAACCTTTAGTTAGTGATGATATTCCATTCAACAATCTCGATGTAAGTTAATTATTCTTAGATACATTTTTAAATGTGCCTTAGTACTAGTTTCTGCCCGTGGATTAGGGACTACTTACAATTATCTTATTTTATTTCAGGATTCTTCAAAACATACGGATTCATATTCAAACATTTTGGTAGAAGAAGAAACTAAAGACAAAGCCGAGATTATAATAAATGGCAATAGAATAATAGATTTCGCATACCTCTATAAACAAATGCAATATATCGCATGAACACGTAACACGTCCTTCCATAATGCACCAGTGATTGAAAATAACAATCATGTTTTAAATGAGAATGATATTACCCTTCTTGTCTCTTTTCCATTTCCATTAGTTTTTGGGAAATGCCTTTGACTTCCCTGGAGATAGTTGTTCATTTACAGAATTAGAAGCAATTTTTAAAATATGACGTTTCTGTTACACTCTGTATAATAAATATACCACGTTTCCCTGGGTTTTGTGTAAGATTTTGTAAAATGGAAAAACACGCAATGTATTACATTAATTAAATAAAGATTTTTTATTACAGACTGGTTTTACTATACAATATACACCTACCCATCTTACTTACTTATCAACTCACCTAGCCTACCTACTTACCCAGTAAAATGCCCGGGCGTACAATCCACAACGCCAAAATTTCATCGCAATCGGATGAATAGTAACGGAACGGATAATGTATTACGATAGTACCAACAAACATTATTTTCTATATAATATAGATTATTAGATTTAATTATGGGCTTTATGTACCTACATAAACATCTAAATAATCAATATTCGCCTTTTCAAGTCACTCAACACAACGCCTCAAATTTTAAAAATCCTAAGTTACCAACTTTTGTCGAGCAACTGCAAGCGGGACTCGAGCGAACTTGTGATTGTGTGTGTGACGACGCACACGACTAGCGCGCTGTAGCAAATACCTAATTGCCGCGCGCCTCGTTCGCTCTGCGCCGTCTTAACAGGCTCTATGATATCTAATCAACGAGATCTTTAATTTTTCTATTAATTTTAGACTAAGGGTATGGGGACTCTTCGATAAGGCTGAGAGACTGGTTTGATAGACGTATCAATAGGGATGTGAATTTTAATATTTTTGAATTTAGGGAACATACCATCCACTGTATT